>BFEA01000462.1:386446-404585 GCA_003427395.1 Chara braunii | reverse complement strand
TAACAGGTCCTTACGGCCCTGGCTCCATTTCCATTCTGGGGAGCATCAGTCCGGTTCCTATTCCACCGGCAAGTCAGAAAGAAATATTACATCATGACACACACTCACGCTTCCTTCCGTCCGGCCGAAGGAACCCTGACCAGCATTGATTACTCCCGCATCGTGGAGGATTGACTGTCAGCTTGCCTTACTTACACCTTTCCTCTCAGGTCCACTACATGAGCCTGCCAGATAAATAATGAAGAGCAAGAAAGGTAAGAGAAGCTATGGAAGTTGCAGTCTCGGGATTCGCCCTCCAATATTATGTGACCTGTGATGGATGTTGTGCTTCTGCTGGTTGGGATCTCTGCCTTCTCCACCCTACTTCTGAGTTGTGCCAGTCTTTCCATAGTATGTGGAAGTCATTTATCTCTACCACTTTGCCCCTTGCAAGCCAGACCTTAGTGAATTTTGCCTTGATTCTTCTCTGTTGCTCTTCGTCATCTGGCATGGACTGTCTTGTCTTGTGCCACTTGTAAAGGATCTCTGCCTGAATCAAGGTCCTTGTCTCCGCCCATACCTTCTCCCTTGGAGTTGAGAGTCCCTCAATGGTTCCACAGCGCCTTTCCTTCCAGATGGACAACAGCGTTACCTTTCTGATCATTCCAAACCACGTTTTCTCTGTCTTGTGGAATTGAGCTGGGATGTTAGTCCATAGAAGGAGTTGGATGGGATGTTCAGGGAGGGGAGACAAGAAGAGGGAATCCCAGAGATCCAAGGCCCTCGCCCAGTATTCGCTCGCCTCTCTACAGCGTATCAGGCAATGTAGCATATCTTCTGGTTCATTATCTGAACATATCGCGCATAATCTGAACTCCTGGGGTCATTCTTGCTTCTTCTGATACGTAACCAGTACGAACCACTGGTTGACCGGTAGAGTTACGTGTGAGATGAGCCAATGTAGGCTTCTGATTTTGACCGGAAGAATTGACTTGAATTTTTTTCATGGCATTTGTGGGATCTGGTTGTTCTTGATCGTTGGTTCAGGATCCTTTGTTTTGAGGAGTAAGTTGTAACCCAGCTTGACTGTGTATTCCTGAATGGAGACATTAGTTTTGAGGCTTCTGCTTCGGTCTGGTGTCCAAGCCCACTCTGCTGGACCAAATTCCAAGCCTTTAATTGTCGTATCTATTCTAAAGATTGTTGTCGGCCATGAACCCAGCACTCTGACCTTTCTGAGTACCAAAGGATTCAGGACTGTTCTTTCCACCTCCTTATTCATGATAGATGGAAGGCCTTGGGTTGAGGGGGTAATTGGGAAGGAGGTAAACGGGAGAATTGATAGGTTCTTGTGGGGGTTAAATCCTGTACCCTCACTCCCCATTCACCCGATTTCCAAGTTGAGAATTCGCTTAACAACTCCTTCCAGCCTTCTGGGATGCAATTGATAATAGATTGTAAGTTCTCATCTCGTTGGGGACATCCTTTGAGCTGGGAGGCAAGTTCCTGGTCTGTCATCCAATCTTTTCTCTCCTCGTTCCATAGATGGCTCACTTTCCAAACTCCATGTTTGATCCATGACTCCTTCCTCTAGGCTTAAGGGATAGTTGGTGATCACTTTCATCTCTCACCCACGGATTACCAAACAAGGGTTGCCTCAGTACCCCTTCTTTGGATTTGGGTCTACCCACTTCCTTGGCATGACTTCCCGCCATATCCGTAACAATGCAGTCCAATATGGTGTAGGGGGTCTGGCTTCATTTGGCTCGGTTCCTCTTCGTTGATTTTTGCGCCCTGTGTTTGGACGTCATTCCTTGGTCATTACCCAGAACAGTCCGGTCATATTTGCTGGAGTGGATGTAGGTGCTAGGGCCCTAATGCTATCTAAGGCCAGTTTATTCCATGTCGTACCAGGTTTAGTCAGTAGTTTGACTATCCATTTGACTTGTAAGGCTTTGGTTTCCTGTTTGGGGTCTATGATACCAAGACCTCCTTTGGCTGGTTTCCTTGTAATGTAATGCCAAGCTATCTTTGGTATGCAGTTCTCTTTGTTTGGGTCGCTCGACCATAAGTATGTTCTTGCTTTACGGTTAAGTTCCTTGATTGTCTGGTCCGGAACGGTCCAGATTGACGCTATGTATTACATCATAGAGAAAATAGATGTATTAATGGCTAGTGCACGCCCCAACAATGATGTGAATGTATTACCCCATCTGCCCAGTTTGTTAATTTGTTTGGCGAGTACATTTTGGGTCATTTGAGGGGCAAGGCCATCCTTTGTCAGCAAGATGCCTAGATATCGCGTAGGTGTCTCCGGTGAGTCCCATGTCATGTCTGCCTCAAGGCCTTGACGTTGGGGAACCTCGTCCTCCGATAGCCACCAGCCGATTGTTTTCTTCCAATTAATCTTCATTTCTTATGTCAGTTTGTACGCTTCCATTGCTCTTACTAACGCGCTGAACGACGAGTCTGAAGCTCTTATGAGGACCGTGAGATCGTTTGTGAACATTATTGTTGTCGGGAACTGGAAGTGGTGGGTTTATCCTACATTGATTTCTGGTAATCTGTGTATGGAGGGGCCTTTGCGTAGGAATGAGGCAATGGGTTCCATAACGAAGAGGAAGATTGGGGGAGCTAGCGGGTCCCCTTGGCACACCGACCGAGAGATTGGGTAGCAGTCAGAAAGAAAGCCATTAACTTGGACGCACCCTATTGGGTCATTGTACAGAATGTGCACCCACTTCCTAAAATTGGGGCCCACTCCCATCTTTTCCATGCTTGCATTGAGAAAGGCCCAATTGACCTGGTCATAGGCCTTTTCAAACTCGAAAAAGAAAATTGTTGTGTTTATCCTTTTTTCTTTGACTTCGTTGGCCGCTTCGCTGAGAGTCAATACGTTATCCAGGATGTACCTCCCAAGGATGAACCGTGTTTGATCTATATGAAAGCACTTGTCTGTCAGGTCTAGGATCCGAAAGGCAAGAGCTTTGGCAAGGATTTTATACGGAAGTGTTAGAAGCGAGATGGGTGTATAGTTCCTGATATTTTCTCTCTCTCCTTTTTTGTACAACCGGGTTACCACGCTGCTAATCAGTACGTTTCCCAGTCCCCCCTTCAGCCAGCTGTCGTTGTAGAAGTTTAGCAGATCTCCTCCTAAAAGCGGCCAGAATTTTTCCCAGAATTCTTTTGTCAACCCGTCGATTCCTGGAGACTTGTTGTTCATATTTTGGACAACAAATTGCAGTTCTTCCAGGGTGATGGGCTTGTCCAGGTCTTTTGCTTGCTCTTCAGATATCGTTTGTTCCAGGTATCACAGCATCCTAGTCTGTGCCTCTCTGGTGTTGGGCGAAGTAGGCATAGGGGTCTTCGTGTGGTAGAGCTCCTCGTAGAATTCCTTTGCTACATTCAACATTCCTACGTTGTCTATCACTGTATCATTTGGATTTGAGAGTGTTTTCAGACCTTCTATCGAATCGGCCCTTGACTTTGCTTTAATTCTTGCGAAGAAGTGTTTTGACATTGACTCGCTTAGCTCATATTCGTTCATTCTGACTCTTATTTGTATTCCCTTTAGTTCCCACCATCTCCACATAGTGAGTTCTTCTCTTGCTTTTCCAAAGATGTCTCTATAGAGTGTCAAAGAGGGGTTATCGATCAGATTTGTGTCTGCGATCTTCAGGGCTGTCTCCATTGCTTGCTTCCTCTGTTTCCTGTCGGCCGCCAATTTCCTTGAGATTTTAGCTACCGTCTGTGATAATGTGGAGTAGTTTTCCTCAAACCACTCCATCGATCCTGTATATGTAGGTAGGTGCCCTTTAAATTTTGCCAACAATCCTGAACTCCTAACTGAACATTTCGGCTCAGTAGGAGGGAGTTATTGAGTTTGTGAAAGTTGGACCCCTTTTTGACGTATTGTTCGAAGCTGATTATTAGTTCGATGGGTTTATGATCCAGATCCGGGTACGGTGCGAGAGCCAGCATCTCGGCGCTTTTAGCTGTCCCCATGAGTGCCCCTGAAATCAGGAAATAGTTGATGAAGGAAAAAGCGATATGGTGGGCATGGTTCTTTTTAACCAATGTGAAGACTCTTGTCCCCGAATGCAAAGTCTGGTATGGTTCAACTAGATTGTAATCCATCATCAACTTTTGGATGGGCACCGCCCCCTGTGTTGGCTGACCCGCCGAGGACCTAGATATACGATCCATGGTGGGGTCTATAGTTGCGTTCCAATCACCGGCTAAGATACAGGGCGAAAAGGGGGGATCAGATGACTGATGTTTGTTATAAAAGTTGATCTGTCTGAAGAGTTGTTCGGTGAGTAAACATTGATTATTCTGAACTCTTCGTCCTTTCACTTTGCATCTATACCATATCCGCCTCTTTGCCCACTATCACCCCTGCCGTGTATAGGCGGGATGACTTGGGTACAAGGATGGTTGTACCTTTCGTACTTGACGTATTGTCTGAGGACCATATTTCATCTTTTATTCCTCCCAGTTTCCTTGATAAGAGTTTTCGAATTCTGTTGTGTTATGTTGAGAAGGTAAGGTGAGTTTCTTGTAGCAATATGATATCTGTCAGTTTGTTTGTGTGAAAAATAAAACCTTTGATTATATCTTGCATTTTTTCCTCTTTGTCGATAATATTTCCGAGCCCATTAATATTCCAGCTCCTAATGACTATCCCTTGTGTCTTCCAGTCCACCTGGTCTT
This sequence comes from Chara braunii, assembly GCA_003427395.1. Taxonomy (NCBI): domain Eukaryota; kingdom Viridiplantae; phylum Streptophyta; class Charophyceae; order Charales; family Characeae; genus Chara; species Chara braunii. The sequence goes on along the minus strand of BFEA01000462.1, from coordinate 399,893 downwards.
CCTTTTCGTTTGCCCCCTTTCTAAAAAGCTACATCATTGAGGCTACAGGGAAGAGGCAGGGGTATGATCATAGTGTAGACTTCCTAGGAGGGGGCCTGGTCGCTTGCATCCATCTCTGTTGACACATCACCCGGCGGGTCCTGAAGCGCCGTGGTGAGAGAATCATCTAACTTATACTCAAGGTCAATGGTGAACGCCCTTGAGTCCAGATCGATGTCACCCTTTAGAATCCCATGTGTCAGGAGGTGTGCAACTAAGACCGCCAGCAGTTCCACGTGAATGCCCGGTCCCGCCAGCACACTGTATGGAATCGCTATCACGGTTCTCCAAGGCCTTCACATCATCCCAGTTTTTAGCTTGGTTTCCTCTAATAATTTTGCAATCAAAGGGGGGAAGGCACGAGGGGAGTGTCTTTCTAGGTCCATATGGCAGTCCTTCTGGTCCTCCTGGCCTGCTTGGGAGGACCTGTCCTCCTGATCATCGGCCAAGGCAACTGTTTCGTACACGCCCAGTGGGTACCCCTCAGTTACCGTGTCTTGAAGAATACTGGCCACATTTTGTCCTTCCTCAATCCTTGGGATTGTGAAGGACACATTTGTGGCGATCTGCCACTCTCCTTCTTTCTCGACGTACCTGGCCGCAATCAGCGGGCGGGTGTCCATCAATGCCAATCGTGCTGATTTGGCCGAGGCCACTACATTAGGTGCCTCCCCATCTGCAATGTGTTGAATGGTAGTGAACTCCAGTGTGTATTCTGCATTCCACTTTGTTAACTTTTTTTGTTTGGGCTACAACCACAGCCACTTCTTTTTCCAAAAGTGAGCGTGCTAATTTCTCTTCTGCCTCTATTTTATCTGAATTTGATTCCTTTTTTTTCTTATTTTTCCCTGTCTTCCATTTCTTTGGGCGTAGATCCTGAAAGTGGTCATTGGTGTTGGGAACTGTTTTGTCCTTGTCTGCTAAGCCTTGTTCTCTCGCCCGCTTTTTTTCTGCATATATGAAGGTAGCGTATTCAGAGAATTCCTCTGCCTTCTCTTTCTTTAGCGTATCATACTGATTTTTTGACCTCTCAATGCCAGCGATTGTCCCATTCTTTCCATTTTTTTAGGACCTCTCAATGTGCTTCAGACAGACTGCTCTGATGTCAAACGCATGTTCTCTCTCCCTCTTGGCCTTTTCAATGTAATCCCTCAGCCACCACAGAGACCGTTGGGGCTCAGACGCACTGCCTGTGTCTGTCCCCCATGTCCCCTCATTGTCCTTGCTTGCTTTGTTGTCTGCAGCGTCGTCGAGGGAATCAGAAACCGTAGTTTTCCTTTCCTCTTCTGCACGGGTATGTTCTGCTCCCTTCTTCTTTTCAAAGTTCATTGCCTTTCTCTTTTTGAGACCCACCTCTGACATTCCCTGAAAGTCGACTTCAGCCAACGTTCGTTTGTTATCTGTTTGCGACTTGGCCTTCTTTCTTGGGCCTCTTGTTCCAACCGTTTCAGCATTTCTTGAAGCGTTGACGGTTCTTTGCTGTATTCCTGTTCTGCCTGTTCTCGGACTGCGTCCAAGTCCCACAACAAATCTTCCCTAGCTTTTTCTTCTCTAATCACACGTGAGTCAATTAGCGGGTTGGTGTTTATCTTTGTTGGATTTCCTGTTACTTTGCCTATTGATTTCTTCTGCCATCTGCTGTCTACCGGGGGGAAAATGTTGGGTTTTCTCACCAAAGGTTCCTGGTCAACGTAGTGCCAGACCCAATTTGGGTCATCCAAATTGTCATCAAACACCCAGCCATCGTAGTTAGAGTCTACAATGAACCAGGTGCCCGGCGCATCCTCAACTTCCACTAGCATGGTGGGATGGAGTTCCCGTTCTTTCGACTGTTTTGGAAACTTCGGGCAGTTCGGATCGGTTTCCATGTGACCGTGTTCCCTGCATCTGAAGCAGATCGGAGAAGTCTTGGTGGATACCTTGACTTCTAGTACTCTGTTCTCGATCTGGAATTTCCACGTCAGTGGAAAAACGGGGGGGTCATCTGTCTTGACTTCTAGTAAGGCAGTCATGGAGCCACAGTGAGGTGCAAGAAAATTTGGAGTTGACAGGATCCATTTAAGGATTTTGTTTGTTGGATCCACCAACAGACCATGGAATCTCGGTTGAATGTTCTCGAACTGTACCCAGAAATTTTCTTTCATCAGACACCGTGAAAGTCGGATTGTCTCTGAATAGTCAGTTTCTTCCATTTGGTAATCATACAGATCGATCCGTTGCAGTTCCTTCGATGATTTAATTGTCTCAATGTCTAATCTATTTGCAAGGAATATTGTAATAACCCATGCCATATGTCGTCTGAGGGCCGAACGCGGCAACCCTCAGTCCAGGCCACATAAGGGGGCAAAGGCCCTAAGTCTGCTACAGGGTCTGGATGCCAAGCAGTTGACCGTAGTCAACTGCCGGATTTCCAAAGCTCAAAGTCAATGTGTACCCAGCCCGGGCCGCCGGTCAAGCACACACACGTGTTTGTATGCAGGTACCCGGACAGCATCCAAGCTAAGTGGAAAACTGCAACTGTACACGATCCAGACCTTCGACAGCGGGTCAATCACGGCGACACGAGGGAGAGGGGACACTGGCATTGTGCGCCAGGCATGCTGACGTGGCGCTGCCTCTGGTTTATGTGGCGCTGCCTATGGTCTACGTGGCATGCTGATGTGGCGTTGCCTCTGGTATAGCGCTGCCTGTGATCTACATGGCATGCTGACGTGGCGCTGCCTCTGGTTTATGTGGCGCTGCCTGTGGTCTACATGGCATGCTGATGTGGCGCTACCTCTGGTATACGTGGCGCTGCCCATGGTCTACGTGGTATGATGATGTGGCGCTGCTCCTGTCTACGTGGCGCTGTTCTTGGTCTTCATTGATGATGTGGCATATGCCACCTGACTCGTCTGCTGATGTGGCATTGTCCACACTACTTACATGAGGTGACTAGTTGCGAGGGAGAGTAAGATCAGGACTGTGGAGTGATCGTGATACGTACCTGGTGGTCTTCATGATGACATTGCTTCAGCGCTGAAGAGGGACTAATTAGAAGTGCCACGTGGCACATTGAAATTACTTCAGATGCTCGTTCAGACTGTTGATTACTAAAGTGGAGTTGGAGGAGGGAGCCCGAAGCAGGAGTGGGCATTCTTCCTCTCCTTTGTCTATCCTTCCTCCTCTCTTCTTCGTCTGTGAATGATTATCTCGTCTTATTCTGTGTGGACACTATCTTGATTATTGGTTCTCATCAGCTGTTGACATCTATCTGGACTTGCATTGTTGACAACTGTGTTCACGATCTGGGTTCATTACAATTTGGTATCGGAGCATCTCTTCATCGCGATCTGTTGTCTGTTGTTAGGTGCTGACGTGGCACCCAGGTAAGTGGGGGGTGCTGCAAATGCAATATGAAACACGTTTATTAACGCGCGCGGTCATACCGCAAGTCTAGATATGGTAGTAGTGCACTTGTGAGCAACCATCCCTTGAAGATGATGACCAAGCTACATTGAAGTTTGAAGAGTTGCGTTGGCAACAGGCTGACGTGGCATTGGTACCCCTGATGTGGCATATTGTTTCTTGGCAGGATATGGTCTGACATGGCACGTGTCTGTGCCATGATTACCTGCTGATTGGGCATTGACGTGGCATGCCAGTGTATGCGTGTGACAAGCACACATTGCTGATGTGTCATCCCCCTTGTATACCTCCGGGTTCTTGATGTGCTAATGTGGCAGACTCCAACGAGCTGCTGTGTTGGCATGCCAGGGGTGACACGTGGCATGTGTTGGGTGAGTTGTCGAGTGTGTTGGTCGCTGCAGGCAATACAACTATAGAGAGAGGAGGCTGACAATTATTTGTGATTTTTGTGTTGGTTTCCTACTTACTTGTTGGCTGTTTTGTGGTGTCTTTGCATACTCACCTGTGCGTTGATGTTTTGATCACACTCGTCGTGGCTGCAGTACCTGCACATATACGGTAGAATGTCATCATACATAGAGTAGGAAAATCAGACAGCAAAATAGTATTAGAAAATTGATAATATTTGGTTCTTTGTATTTGCCTTAAACAATTCTTGCTGTAAGTGTAGCATGCATCGTGGAATTTATTTTTATCTTTGATTTTATTTATTGTGCGGCATCTGCACGCTTGGCAAAATGCATTCTCTTTGGAAGTGTCTGCGTGCCTCTATCTTGACCCGGTTCATACCACTCTTCTTCTTTCCTATCCCTCTCACAGTCTTTGTTGATGAAGTGAGAGTGGAACTGAAAACCCGTGGACAGATTGACGGAAGGAGACAGACTTTGTTGGGTCTCCTTCGTCAGTTGCTTGGCGAGATACATGGTGCTGGTCCAGATGTTGAACAACATGTTCACGGACAAGTCAATCTGTGTGATGCGGAAGGAGACCTGCAGGCCGCTGAAACTGTTGTTCAGATGATGGAGACAGGCCAGAGAGTCGAAGAACTCATCAAGCAAGGACGAAGAGTCCTTGATCGGTATGTCGCCGAAAGCCTTGAAAAATTAGGCCAGGAAAATAACCAAAAGAACAAGGAAGAAAGAAGAAGTGGTTGGAAGGAGAGAACCGCAATTGTCTGTGGATGTGATGGAGGAAAACATTAGACAATTAGAAAACACATTGAAAGAAGAGAGAAGAAAAGTGGAAGAATACCGGAGACTGAAAGAATAGCAAGAGGAGGAGGAAAGAATGATGGAAATGTTGACGGAAAATTTTCATTATGAAGAAGCAGGAAGTGAGGTTGCATCTATTCTTCAGTCTATTATGGTCTGCCTGGTTAATCTCGAGAAAAAGATTGACCAGAACACCATCGTCATTGAGTCCCTGACAAGAATGGTGAAAGGAAAAGATAAGGTGTTGATTGAGGAGGTGGCCAAGGGGGGAGAAGATAAGAAATGGCCCCGAGAAAAATTAATGAAAGATGCAGTGAAACGGGTCACGCCCGAGAAAGCCGAAGGTTCTAAGAAAGAACTTGAGAAGCCGGAAGAGAAGAAAGAAGAACCCACCGGAAAGAAAGAAGAACCGACAAAAGAAGCGGAAAGCCTAAGAAGAAGGAAAAGGTGAAAATGACGTTACCATTCACCTACAGTAACAAGAAGGATGAAAACTTGTTGCTGTGGATTGCCGAAATCCAGACTTACTGTAGTACCGCACCCGTGGAACCCGAGAGTCAGGTTGCTTTCTCAACGTCTTGTTTAGGAGGAGTGGCCAAGGAATGGGTGCTGGCCGAGGCCAATGCCGCTGGCTTTGAGGATATTGGTGAGTGGGCAAAGACCCTGACGTTGAGGCAATTTCTCCAAAAGATAAAGGAGAGGTTCCTTGACAAAACGACGACCGACAAGGCTTTTGACGAGCTCACCACCATTAGCCAGAAATGTTGAACTTCTGTCGATGCGTTGTCTCGTGAAGTTGATCGTCTGTTGCAGGTACCTGGATTGAATTTGCAGGATAACCTGGTCCTATACATTTACTCACGAGCGTTGCCCGAGCCCATTCGTGGACAGCTCGTGGCCGAATCGAAATCTGGTAATTATAATTATCGGCAGTTCCACGACCTTGGTCTTCAGAGAGAGCAGATGACCGCACAGGTCAAAGGTTCGTACGCTTCGATTGTTAAGTCAGGACTGGTTGGTGGGTACGGCAAGCGGGTCCTTTGGCGGCAAAAGCGCCAGGACCATATGCTTGTGCTGTTCGACGACGAAACAATAGAGAAGTTACCTCTTGATGAGTCTGAGGGAGGAGGAGGTAACGGCAACAGTGAATCTGGGAAGGGTGATGTCACAGCCGTAATGGCCAACAGGGGAGGCCAAAACCAGTGGAAGAAGAAGAAGAGGCCACGCTTGTTTCCCGAGAATCCCGACATTGCGTTTGGGAGACCTTGGGAAAAGATGAACATGACTAGGGAGGAGTGGCAGTCGAAGATGGACAACCGCCAGTGAGTCAAGTGTGGCACTGTGGGGCATGCGATAGCCTGGTGCCCACTTATCCATAACCCAAAAGCGAGCAGTCAGTAGGAGTAGCATCTGCTCCTACTGAATCGAAGGGTATAGACGAAGAAAAAGGTAAGGCGCCTACAAACCCTTCTACCCCTTCGACTCTCAAGGCAGAGGATGACTCTTCTCCCGCCCGTCGTCCAGACCACCCTGACACTGTGCTATGTTTTGTCTCACTGGACGATTCCCTTGACGAACTCGACAATGAACTGATAGCACTACGGAGTTCGTGGGCGAAGAAAGCAAAATCAAAGGGTGAGTTAATGATCGCGGATGTTGAGATTGCGCACACGCGAGTAGGTGCTCTGTTAGATCCGAGATCGACGCGGTCTTATATCTCAGAGAAGGCAATTCGAAAATTGCATCTGGGAATGGAGGTAAAAGATTTACCTAGACCTATCACGTCTATACTGGCTGATAAGAGCACGATCACTGTCTCTCAATACGTCGATCGTGTCAAGTGTTATTTCAGGACAAAGGAAGGTAAGAGAATTCTACACGAAGTATCCTTCCTAATTGAAAAGAATTTACCTTCTGACTTAATTCTGGGTATGGATTGGCATGAGGAAGCCGACCCAGAAGTCAAGTTCAAAGATAAAATTGTCAAACTTAAGGACGATAAGTCCGAAATGCGTGTGATAAAGTTGTACCATAAGTCTGGCTCTGACTCTACTCTGTCTTTTTGCTGTATGAGTTACCCAGCTTTCCGATCGATGGTAACAAAGAAGAAGTTGGATCAGGAGGTGATGATGATGCTTGTTAAGCGTGTAGGTGAGTGTTCTTCATCCTACCCACCTTCTATTGAAAAACTTCTTGACGAGTACAAAGACTTGCAGACTGAGCCGACGGGAATCACTGAGCGTGCTATCAAGCACACTATTGAGATTATTCCCGGAAGCAAGATTCCCAAAGGTCCCATTTACCGTATGTCTTCCAGGGAACTTGAGGAGTTATGGAAACAGTTCCAGGAACTTACTGACAAGGGATGGATTCGCCCTAGCTCATCTCCTTATGGTGCACCTGTCTTGTTTGTGCCTAAAAAGGAAGGTGAACTACGCCTATGCATTGACTATCGTGGGCTGAACTCCGTCATTGTGAAAAACGCGGAACCTCTTCCGCGCATTGACGACTTGTTGGACCAATTACAGGGATGCAGGTACTTTAGCAAGATTGATCTCAAGTCAGGGTACCACTAGATCGAGGTGGCTCCTGAAGATCAACACAAGACGACGTTTCGAACAAGGTATGGTCACTACGAGTTTGTAGTAATGCCTTTTGGTTTGACTAACGCCCCTGCAACCTTTCAGCGGTCTATGAATGTGTTGTTTCGTCAATGGTTAGACCAATTCGTAATTGTTTATCTCGAAGATATTCTAGTGTATAGTAAGACACTAGAAGATCATGATAAACATCGTCCGATGGTCTTGTAGAAGTTGCGTGAAGGCAACTTCAAACTGAACCCGAAAAAGTATGAGTTCGCTAAACCTGAAGTCTTATACTTAGGGCATATAGTAAACCGGGAAGGACTCAGACCTGAAGAAAAGAAGATTACAACAATCAGAGATTGGCCACAACCTAAGACTATGACTGAATTGAGATCTTTCCTAGGACTTGCCAGCTATTATAGGAAGTTCGTTAGAAACTTCTCCCTGATAGCTGCTCCTATGAGAAGACTGTTAAAGAAAGAAAAAACTTGGTTGTGGGATAAAGATTGTGAGTCGTCGTTCAGGAAACTGAAATCTGTTTTTGACTCACTATCATGTCTTAATGATTGCTGACCCTTCTCTTCCTTTCATTGTCACGACTAATGCAAGTCAGTATGGGATTGGCGCTGTGTTACAACAGGATGCCGGTAAGGGATATAGACCTATTGAGGTTATGTCCAGAAGACTTCCGTCAGAAAAAGTCGCCAACTCCACATATGAAAGGGAGTTGCACGCCTTAGTCGCTGCACAAGATACCTGGAAACACTACTTGTTGGGAAGGTATTTCACTGTCTACTCTAGTCACTCTACTTTGAAGTGGATCAAGACTCAGCCCAGACTTTCTGACAAGTTGGTAAGATGGTCCGCATTCCTTGATACGTTTGATTTTGAAGTAAAGACCATCAAAGGTAAGTCTAACGTGGTTGCAGATGCCTTGTCCAGGCGTGCAGATTTCTTTGGAACAATTGTCTCTTATCTCGATATTGGGAATGAATTGAAGGAACATATAAGGAAGGGTTATAAAAACGATTCCATCTGGAGTCCCATCATTGAGACTCTAAGAAAGAACCCAGAACTATTCCCAGAGTATCGAAAGACTGATGGCTTACTCTTCTTTATAGACAAAACCGAAGAACGACTGTGTGTTCCTCACCACGAACCGATTAAAAGTTTAATCATTGGGGAATGTCATGATGCAGAACGACACTTTGGTTTTAAGAAGATGTACGTCGATGTCTGAGAAAGATTTGAATGGAAAGGAATGAAGAAAGATGTATTAACCTATGTGCGGACTTGTCTTGTCTGTCAGAGGAACAAGCCCTCACGCGAGAATCCGATGGGACTACTGATACCATTGCCTATTCCAAGTGAGCCAGGAGAGTCTATCTCAATCGACTTCATGAGTCTCACTAAGAGTAGAAACGGCAACAGTCAAGTAATGGTCATCGTCGATAGATTCTCTAAGTATGCTATGTTCATTCCTTTGCCTGCTGAAGCTAGAAACGAACTAGTGATTCAAAAATTTCAGATGCGATGGGTTTCTGAGTATGGATTTCCGAAAACCATTGTCTCTGACAGAGATGTTCGGTTCACTAGTCTACAATGGTAGAAGTTGATGAAAGTCTATGCCACCAGGTTGACCATGTCGTCAGGTAGACATCCTGAAACCAATGGTCAAACTAAGCAAATGAATCGTCTATGCCAACAACTTTTGTGAATGTATGTCCGACCTGATCAGATTGATTGGGATGAAAACTTACCCAAAATCGCTAGTGCTTATAACAACAGCGTGCATACTGTCACAGGTAGAACACCGAATGCACTGCATAAGGGTTGGAAGCCTCGGCGCCCCATCGACGCCCTGACCAGAGACCAGATTTAGAGGCCACCCCCGGGTACACGTGACTTTGCAGTTTTATATGAAGAAGACATTAAAAAGGTAAAGGAAAACATACAAAAGGCCCAATTACAAATGATTGAACAGGCTAATAAGCACCGCCAACCTTCACAGTTTCAAGAAGGAGATTTTGTTTGCGTTAAGTCTAAAGAGTTTTCCTTAGAAGAGAATGTATTTAAGAAACTGCTACCTGTCTACGTTGGACCCTGGGAAGTTCTCAAGGTGATTGGAGATGCGGACGGACCATCCTATCACATTGATATACCTCCACACCTAAGGACGTACCCTGTCTTTCATGCGTCTAAACTGCTACCTTATGTAGAAAGTGACAACTTTCCTAATAGGCCATCCATGTTTCCACCATCCATGAATGGAAATTATGAAGTTGAGAAGATATTGGAACATGGCTACTTCTCTAAAGGTGGCAGAGGACGACCGCAGAAGCAGTTCAAGGTAAAGTTCAAGTCTCAACCTCCATCTGAAGCCAGATGGTTTAGTCGGAAAGAACTCTTTCCTACTGCCCCTGATATTGTTAATGCATATGAACGTGGGTTAACTGGGAATTAATGTATTTTCTGCGATGGAACTCGAAAACTGGGCCGGCAGGAATGTAATAACCCATGCCATATGTCGTATGAGGGCCGAACGCGGCAACCCTCAGTCCAGGCCACATAAGGGGGCAAAGGCCCTAAGTCTGCTACATGGCCTGGACGCCAGGCAGTTGACCGTAGTCAACTGCCGGATTTCCAAAGGTCAAAGTCAATGTGTACCCAGCCCAGGCCGCCGGTCAAGCACACACACTTGTTTGTATGCAGGTACCCGGACAACATCCAAGCCAAGTGGAAAACTGCAACTGTACACGATCCAGACCTTCGACGGCGGGTCAATCTTGAAGACTGTGGCTCGTGGACTGGAGGCCAGACCTCCGAGTCAAACACTACATAAGCTGGGGTCTACAGGGAATCGACATTCAGTCTTGCTATGTTGATTCAACGTTGGCTTCACTTTGAATTAACGATGGCATTATGTTAGCGCGATGCTGGCTGGACGCTGTCTGTGCATCAGAGCTGCGGACGATGACACGAGGTAGAGGCGACACTGGCATTGTGCGCCAGGCATGCTGACGTGGCGCTGCCTCTGGTTTATGTGGCGCTGCCTATGGTCTACGTGGCATGCTGATGTGGCGCTGCCTCTGGTATAGCGCTGCCTGTGGTCTACATGGCATGCTGACATGGCGCTGCCTCTGGTTTATGTGGTGCTGCCTGTGGTCTACATGGCATGCTGATGTGGCGCTGCCTCTGGTGTACGTGGCGCTGCCCATGGTCTACATGGTATGATGATGTGGCACTGCTCCTGTCTACGTGGCGCTGTTCTTGGTCTTCATTGATGACGTGGCATATGCCACCTGACTCGTCTGCTGATGTGGCATTGTCCACACTACTTACATGAGGTGACTGGTTGCGAGGGAGAGTAAGATCAGGACTGTGGAGAGATCGTGATACGTACCTGGTGGTCTTCATGATGACATTGCTCCAGCGCTGAAGAGGGACTAATTAGAAGTGCCACGTGGCACATTGAAATTACTTCAGATACTCGGTTAGACTGTTGATTACTAAAGTGGAGTTGGAGGAGGGAGCCCGAAGCAGGAGTGGGCATTCTTCCTCTCCTTTGTCTATCCTCCCTCCTCTCTTCTTCGTCTGTGAATGATTATCTCGTCTTATTATGTCTGGACACTATCTTGATTATTGGTTCTCATCAGCTGTTGACATCTATCTGAACTTGCATTGTTGACAACTGTGTTCACGATCTGGGTTCATTACAATATGAGCGAGAGCGATAGACAGAAATCCAAATTGCAAAAGCACGAAGTAGCCTAGATAGACTGTGCACCACGCAGAGAGCACAATGCACCAAGATACCATCCAAATGACAGCAATACAATGAACTCGTATGTCAATGTCGATGCTCTCTGGCCACACCAACACAGTAACTGTATGCAATGTCGCTCCTACGGTTTGGAACCCAGCGCCCAGCCTACACTACTCAGCCTATCTACACCTATCTACGTTCATGCAACTGGATCACATCGAAGTTGAAGACCCATGTACGTGACGTCATCACCAATTCAGACCGCCAGCATACACCAGGTACGTTCTCTCTCTCTTCCCCTCATCACACCTTGACTCCCCTCTGCATGTGCCTCCTACCTCCTACCCAAAGACCACCATCTTGCGCCCACGTGCGCCCTGGCCTGCCTGCGTAGCGCAGTACCGCACGGCGAAGCAGCAGCGTGGCCTCATTGCCTGCAGAGGCCAGAATGACGTGCCCAGGGGCGCATACTTTCAATTATGGAAAGTTCGCCCTGCAGCTGGCTGGTCTGGCCAGGCGTTTAGGGGCCCAGTAGCTTCTGGGTGGCCCCAAGTGTCTGCGCCCAGGCCCAGTCTCAGATACTGGCCTGGGCCTCATGCAGTTAGGCATGTCCAGGCTGCCTCCCGGGCTCCAGTGTTTTCCACTATCTCATTGGTTTGCGGTAGATGTGTGACGACAATGCTGGATTCTCATTGGCCCGCGGCCTTTCCATGATGTGCCGGCCTCTAGTGAGTGTACCCAGGGCGCAACCACCTGAGCCCTGGGGTCAACTGTACGACGCAGCTACAGCTTCTGGAAGAAGCCAAGGCAGGCTCACATTGCTTTGTAACCAACTGGTGTGCTGCAGCTGTCTGGTAGCCGACATACGGAAAATGTCCAAAATTGGCCCTCACCCATATTCAGGCCCGCCTTCACTTAGAGCGGGCTCAATGCTTGCTGGGGGCCGCAGCCCAGAACACCTGCATGTCTGGTAAGGGCCCCGCGAGGGCTCATTCCTCGCATATTTAGCTAAATTAGCTTTAATTAAATTGGTTTAATTTTCATAATAAATTAATAATTAAATATTAATTTATTAAACCACTTGTTCGCTTCCCAGCTATTTTGTTCCAACGAGGTGGGGTGACCCACTGCGTTAACAGACGCTCGGCCTACCAGAATGAAAAGGTTGGTGCAATAAGCGCGTCAAAAAAAATCAAGAGAAGCTTCCACAAGTCAATCATGCAAGCATCCACAATGCTTTCAAAAAAAAAAAAAAAAATAATAATAATAAAAAATCGGCCTTCTTGGCTAAGATCAAGCGCAGTTTCTGTTCTGCCCAGTTTAATATATGATCCTTGGCAGGGAAGAAAAAAAAAACGCACTAGTGCCCAAATGGCATGATTGGAAGTGAACAGTAAAGACAACCTGTGTAACTAATGGTAACACACAGGATTTTGGGGTAAATTTCGAGGTATGAAGATGGAGACCAGGTCAATGCCAGGAACAGACAGCATGTATAGACACTACATATGGGGATAGGTACAAGACGTTTCGGAAAACCTGATGGGGTTAAGGGTGAAACGGACAAGGGCAAGATGGTACTAGGACACAGGTAGTGCATGGATTACAGGTACAGGAAATACATAGGCTACATGACTACGTACGTTGAACAAGGGATATGCGGCCTGAGGGACTGCCAGAACCTCCCCCCCCCCCCTAACCCCACCCTCCTGGGGATTACCCTGCAGAGTGCCTGGGTGCTGCCAGCAAGCTTCCCGACTTGCAGATTAATCCCTGAGGAAGGGTTGGAGATTGGGAGTGGGTTCAGCCACACCAGCCCCCCCTTGCTTAGTCGGCTCAAGCCACAAGGATAGGCTGATGCTTTTCTCTGTCTAATCTCCCCCACTGCTCTTTCAGAAACATTTGCAGCATGATTTGCTTGCAACCGGACTGATGCCCCCCAGAATAGAAGGGGCCGTGTTTGTTGGGGAAAAAAAAAAAAAGAAAAAAAAAAAGGAACCACTCACAATGCAGAATAAGTCCATATGCACTTGATGTAGTCCCAAAGTAAGTAGCGAGTCCCAGAATAAGTGACACAAAGGTAGAGGAGCAATGGAGAGGGAGCGTACTTTCATTAATAATGAATAATATAATTGAAACAGCTCTTCCACCCCTCCTCACCTCCGGGACCTTCCACCAAATCACCACATCAGCATGCAAGCCTCTCCCTGAAGGCACTGATGAAGTCTCTCTGCAGGTACTAGCTATGGCGCCTGACCTCCCACATCAGTGCTGACTATGGCGGTTGGTGCCTTCCTTCTTCAGTCTCCTTATGTGATCGGCAGCAGCTCCAGTATCACCAGCGCTCAGGTAAGTCAAGGTAAGTTTCCCACCCTCTCTCTCTCTCTCTCTCTCTCTCTCTCTCTCTCTCTCTCTCTCTCTCTCTCTCTCTCTCTCTC
>BFEA01000462.1:369377-383021 GCA_003427395.1 Chara braunii | reverse complement strand
CACACACACACACACACACACACACACACACACACACACACACACACACACACACACACACACACACACACACACACACACACACTTACACACACGCAGACGTACACACAGAGTCTTGATCACCCTCTGCCTCAGCTTGCCTCCTCCAAAGGTGACAATTTCTCAATTTGGCAGCTGGGCCACATTTGCTGCCGGCCTCCATGTGCTTGGACCCAGTAGCCCCTGGAAGGCTGGAACCTTCTGAAATGAATGCAGACAGCCTTTGGTTGTGCATCAAATCTATAGGCCTATGGCCATGATTGACTTCTGAGAAATCGCTGACTCTGCTTCTCCCGGGTTGGGCGTGACGCTTGATTTTCCAAGAGTCAACTGCCGCACACGGGGGCATGGGCTGCCTTAGTTGACCCTGGAACCTATACTCTTGACCCTAGGACTTTTCTCTGACCCGTCTGAGATGAGACACGACTTTGACCCCTGAAACCAGACTTGGGCCAAAAGTAAGGACCCTGGCCCATGTCTGTGTGGATGTTGAACGGAGCTTGTTGCACTGGCAGCACCAGGCCAAATGTTTCAGTTCATATACATTACCGAAGTGCACAGCAAGTGCACAGCAATCACAGTGTTTTTTATTTTCTATCTTATGCCAGTTTGTGTTTCTTTGTTGCACAGCAGATATCCTGGTCGAGGAAAAGACCCTAGGACAGACTGCTGTGTCTAATATATTTTATTCAAATTTATTGATTTGTGTCAACTTGGACTTCTGAAATATGAACAATTTGAAGCATGTGCAAGGAAATGAGCAATGTGAATGACAATAAACCAGATTGCAGCATTCCATAGAAATCCCAATAAACTTTGAGCCCCAACTGAAAGCAGATTGCAACACAAGATAACACCAAACAAGTACGAGCAAACCATTGACGTCACATGATAATGAAAGTGTGAAGCGTGAGGACCCTCGACCTGGTCGGAGAAGGCCTTTGCCCGCCCTAAGTGAAGGCTGGCCTGCCGAAATTGACGAGGCCCAAGTAGAGGCTGACGTGAGCAGGAAGGGGCCCATTGGTTGGTTGCTGCACGCAGCATCTTCAACCAACCGGTAGCCCGGTCGGTTGAAGATGCTGGGGCCCCAGCAAATATGCTGAGGCCTATGGCACTTACAGTTGAGCCCCAGGCACATTCCGGAAGGGCCCTGGGCGCAGCTACTGGGACAGAGGCCATCCAGCCAGACAAGACGAAAGCAAGTGAGGCCACTCACTTGCCACATTTTGGATGGCTGGACGGCAGCAGCGCTGCTGGAGCGCTGGCTAGCTGGACGAGAGTTGGGCCAGGATGAAGAAGGGCGTTGCCAGGGCGCGTGGATGAGGCGGGACGCAGCAGCCATAGTCGGAGGAGGAAGGCAGAGGTCCTTGGGCGAGGGACTGTGGGAGAAGGAAGACAGGGAGAGGGCGATGTGAGGAGGTGCTTACCTGGTGATGTGGGAGTGGACCGTAGCACACGGAGTCTTCATTCGTCATTGGGCTTCTGTTCTTCATGGACGACCTGTTATAGATAGGAGTCTAGGTCGATAGGAGCTTGCTGGTCATAGTCTTGGCGCCGAGCGCCAAGTTACGAGAGCGACATTGTTGACATTGGTGTTGGAAGCGAGAAGAGGTCTTTCACTAGCATTTGACTTTGATGCTTTGCTCTTGCTTATTTGGTGTTATTTGTGGTGCAATCTGCTTTCAATTCGGGGTCAATATATGGTTTTATATGGAATGTTGCAATTTGGTTTATCATTCGCATTGTCATTCCCTTGCAAAAGCCCTTTGCTCGCCTCCAATCACCAATGTCCACAATGTCTGATACATGCTCAGTTGAGCGATGTATATGAAGCCCAGGTTCCACGAAGTGATGAAAAGGACTTGCATGGACAATGCAGTGTCAGCAAAGCATCAACAAGCAATGCAATATAGCACAATGAAGTGCAACAGAAGACTCAAAGATATGACCTGACCTGTCAGAGACTGACGAGACAACCCATCATACTCCACACATGTGAGAGAGGGAGGAGGGACCGCATACATGGAAGAAAGGTCCCTCCTTGAACACGCACATGGGGGGAGATACCACGCATGAGCAGATGGGGGAGAGGCGAGATGAATATGGTTGCGAGGGAGAAGATCGTGATAGCGAAATCCAAAAATAGTCTCCCTGCCGAATGTCCAATCAATGTCTGCCACAAAAGGTTGAATCAGATCCTGGGCTTCATGCCCAATGTAACCTCTGCCTATAAGAAGGAGAAGATGCCGTCCTCCTCGCTATCTCACCTGCAGGCACCGCCGCCATGTAATAACTGTCGCCGGTGTCTCTCTCCCTCTGTGCAGGTCGTTGCCGTGGGCCAGCTATGGCGCCCAGATGAGGACGGACGCTGCAGCTATGGCCTCCGCCCCTCGCCCTGCCTACGCCTCTACTCCCTAGCGCAGCGCAGTGTCGCGCTGCTCCAGCAGTGTGTCGCCCAAGAAGTGAGCTACTCGAACTGTGTGTCTGTGCTGGCCTGGCCCAGCTATAAGTAGTGCTGGGCCTCACATGTGTGCCTCCGTGTGCCTTTGGTCCTAGGCCAAAACGTGGCCAGCCTGGGTTCCTACCGGATGTCCAGGCCCTTGTCCGCAACTGGACAACAACGGACCTGGCCCAACAGGGCCTGACTACGTCCGTACTAGGCCAACAACGTGGCCTTGTCCGAAACAACTTCATCAAAATTTCAGGATTTTCAGGATGATTAACAGCACAAATTCTAATAAACCAAATGATCCTCGTACTCTAGACGACATTTTTTCCTATCGAAAGTAATATGTCCCTTTCATTCTCCACCACCTCTTTCGCTCGTTCCCACAGCGTCCGTAAACAAGATCGGCCTTCCTCTCCTCTAGTAAATAGATCCTTACATCACGTACCTTTGTCCCTAGAAAACAAACAGTCATGACATAGAGGCGGATCGACTCTCATCCACTATCTACGAGCTCGTACGCCTCAACTTCGTATGTATCTAGGGAACTCATAGATGCACAGACGGCTTCTATCTTCTCTCTTAGCGGCGTATTTCTTGAAAGGAATCTTTCTCTTCTTTCTTCCAATTTTTCCTCAGAAATTTCCTTCCCTTTGCTCATTGTCTACTCCCCCAACATCGTGCCTTGAGCACCATATTTATAATTGGTTCCCAGTTACTCCCATCGAGATAGTTTTCGGGAATGAGTGGGCTAGGGTTAGTGTTGTACTCCCTAGCTCTTATACTTCGAGTAACTTTCTTCCCCTTCCTTTCCAACTCCTTTTTGTAGGCATACGCGATCGTCTCTACCCAATTCCGACACCCCCACAAGTCACCGGTCTACTTCCTCCCTTTTCGGTTGTAAAATGTTATGTCGTACTCATCAGTTTCGACAAAACGAGCCACCATAACGTACACCTTTTCCTTAAGTTTTATATTTACTATCACTGTGTAGTCCATCACATACGGAAAGGGTTCGCTCAAGGTTAAAGGAGTCCAATTTTCCAGTAAACCTTCAATGACTAGGTCACTTGACGATGGCAGGCCCCAATTAATTTCTCTTTCCCAAGAGAGTCTGTCAGATAAGAGTTGATTCATCTCTAGGCCTTAAGTCCATCCTGGCCCCTACCCTGGGCCACTACTCCCGGGCACTCCGCTCGATTTCATCTGTGTCCCTAAAATATCCTACTCTTTCCTCGGAAGTTATATAACTCCTCCCACTCTTCAGGGTTGTCTCTAGCCTCTTCCCACTCAGCTTGGTCCCAATCCTCCTCACCGTATGCTTCCTCTTCGTCTCCGAAAACCCCTACCTTTCGATAGTATGAACGCAGCTCAAAGAAACCTAGGGGAGTTTGCTGGCTATCCAAGACGTCGGAATCCCAGGTTCTATATAACTCGGTCACCCGGCTACGTAGTCGGACGGTTCCCTAATAACTCTATCAAGGACAACACAAAACTCACTAGGTTGGTCCTCCCTCGGCGATTTCCCCGGTCCTCTGGGTGATGCCGACCGAATCACCTCTACCAATTCCAAAGTCGAATCACCAAACCTGGGACCTGTCTCCCACAACGCGTAATAAACATGGTGTATGTCGCTATTCCACAAGAAGCACTCTAGTTGGAGGAACGACAAGTGGATTTGAATCAAACGATTAGTGGATTTGAATCAAACGATGTAGCCCTCCAATGAAATCCTCCAGAACGAAGATGGGAACTGGAAGTCATAATGCCCCCTCTGGATGTGGTAGAAACCCGTGCTCGATCAACCTTAACGAGACAATTATCGACCTAAATCTTCGCCCCAATGAAGTTCCTCCTCCCGGAATTTCCCAGCCTCGCCCTGAAGTATACCCCGGACTACCTCCTCGTCGGGCCAAGCATGGACGTCTAGGCTTGGCACAACCCCTAGCTTCGGATCCTTACAACTTTGTTCCACCGCTCTGAAGACAATGTCTGCCACCATAGAGGTACGATAGTATAGGAAACCTTCAACAATTAGAGTAGCCGATCCCACTATCTTTCTCCCCCTCCTATCCCGATCAAATTCTACCAAGGTCATTACTAACAACCAAACTCCAGACCTTACTAAGATTGCCCTCTAGACTTTATCTATCCTCCCTTGGTTAGGTCGCCTGATGGTTTTTCCTAGCAGGGTGAATTTTATCCAATCTTCGCCAATAAATTCAGGTTCTCTATACTCGAATTAACGGAGTTCAACTGGGTAGTCCTCCCAGTATTGAAACATTTAGTCCTCTATAAGTTATGCGTTGAGAATCCTAGCCCTGTCTGTTGCACCCGTAATCGCCCCTCAACGGAGTTCTGCCCTAATACGGCAAAAAATTCATCTCAATTCCCTGTGATCGGGTACCGCACTATCCAACTAATATGTGGCCAGCCACGCTAGCTCAGCTATCGAGGCCCTAAACTGGGTAGCCTTCCTATGTTTTTTTTTTTTTTTTTTTTTTTTTTTTTTTTTTTTTTTTTTTTTTTTTTTTTTTTTTTTTTTTTTTTTTTTTTTTTTTTTTTTTAATGTGTTCTTACCAACATTTGATGACTATCTTTTCTCCCAAATATCAACTCGGTCAAAAACCTAGGTATTGTCGTAGGCCTGACCACAGTTGCTCTGGGAAACTCCCAATCATACGCGTATCGAACCAAGTATCGGGCTATAGTATCTGACCCTGCTGAAAAATCTCCAAACAACCAAAAACCGTTCCTACGGCTGAGAGATGTCAGGCGGAAGAGCGCCCAACAATGCCTCGCAGCGTCTATCACTAAAAACCTTCACTCATCGGATGATAAATATATTTTAATGTTCACCTCTGCAATAAGCACCTCACTCTCCCTATCCCTTCTGACGCAGGGTCTAGGCTGACACTCGATCCTCGCCCACAAAAAAACTCCCTGTCTCACTATCAGCCCTTGTTCTCTAGTTGGTCTATACTTGTTTTCCCTTCCAATGGCAGGCTCACAACGTCAAACGGCCCTTCCTCGTGTCTAAGATGGATTTGGGTGTCCGATTCAATAAACACCATTCCTCATCAACCACCAACATTTCTCTCTATGTTTCATTCCATGTGCCTGCTCTCGAACTGACGAGCTCACAGACCCCCATGATAGGCCCCCGTCGATCGCTCCTATATCCTCTCAAAATGTCAACAGACCTAGGAAAGAACCGCCCTCTCGCGTATCTCTCCCTAACCTCATGTCGAGAAGGAGGATTGGTCAACGTACCATCATCGTTGGCCTACCACCTCCGTTGCGACCGGGACACGAGTTGACCAACTCATGTGCCATAGGGTAGACCGACGTCACACGCGAACGAAGGGGCGGTGTCTCACTCGTGCATTGTCACTCTCCTATCCATGCCCCTACTCAGCCCACATCAGGCATGGTCTCTAACCGACTTGTGTTGTGGTTCAACCCTCCCAACTATCCATCACGATCAACTAGCCTATCTAATTCCCTCCCAGCTCCTTGCAAATCCGGGATACTTCTCCCCTCCCCTTCAGTCCCTCCAATCCTTCCCCTGCTCACTTTTTTCTCTCTTGGAAGTTAAATCAAGGTGGAGTGACCAAAGGGTAGGGAAAGATTGGAACAATCTCCCTCAATCACAAGAAACATGTAGGAAGAAATACATGAAATCATGAGAATGCAAGAATTGATGAGATCATGAGAATGCAAAATTCACATCTCACCGGAAACGTTGAAAAATAGGTTGGTCGTCCGTCGACCGCTCACTCGCGCTCGTGCCACACCTGCACACACCAAGAAATATCCAGGCGCGAGTCCCGAAACAATCAACTCTAATCCTCCACGCCCCTGCGGTTACAGGCGGACCAAAGTCTCGAGAGGCAGCCTTCCCCGACAACGGCGCCACTGTCGATCGGTAGAAGTGTTTTGTCGGCCTGCCGATCCAACCCTATACCTCGCGCCGTGTCTGTCACCCACGAGAGAGTCAATCGGGGCTCCTGTAACCTGCAAGAAAACAGTTCGTCGGCATCCACACAAATAGAGACTAGATCCAACTTTAGACACAACCTTGAGTCTCTCACAGCCCACTGTCAGGAAGGAACAAAAAGATTGTTTTCATTTAGTCGAAAATAATAGGATTCACTACGCTACTTCCAGCCTCAGAAATAAATTCCGCGTCCAAATCAGGAAAATTGGTCTGAGTCCCGACAGATCTCACTAACAGCCTGGGTCGGATCCTTCGTCCGATGGGATGGCGCCTATATCGGGCCCACTGATCCCACGGAACTGCGTTGGAGCTCTCTGTATCGGAGCTAAACTCTCGGGCCCACTGGGGACACAGCTCCAAATCGAGTTTCACCATAGGCCCATTCGCATGACGGTAATAAGGTCTCTGATATTTTCTCTCAAATATCTCGGTCGAAATAAAAGAAAACGTCGGTCTGATCTCACAATTCTCTGTCTGACTGTTGGGTCTCCTTGCCTTAGTCTGATGTCTCGCCCTGAATCTAATAGCCCAGGCCTTAGTTTGAATGTCTCGCCCTGAATCTGATAGCCCCGGCCTTAGTCTAAATGTCCCGTCCCGAATTTGATACCCCCGACCAAGTCCGATGTCCCGTCCTGAATCTGATAGCTTCGGCCTGGGTCTGAAGGTCCAGACCTGAATCTGGTAGCTCTGGCCTGGGTCTGAAGGTCCCAACCTGAATCTGATAGCTCCGGCCTAGGTCTGAAGGTCCCAGCCTGAATCTGATAGCCATGGCCTTAGCCTGATGTCTCGTCCTGAATCTGATAACTCCGGCCTAGGTCTGAAGGTCCGAACCTGATTCTGATAGCTCCCGCCTGAGTCTAAAGGTCGCGGCCTGAATCTGATAGCTCCGGCCTGGGTCTGAAGATCCAAACCTAAATCTGATAGCTCCGGCCTGAAGGTCCCGACCTGAATCAGATAGCTCCGGCCCGAGTCTGAAGGTCCCGGCCTGAATCTGATAGCTCCGGCCTGAATCCAGTCTCGTCCTTGCGAGAGCCCCGCTCATGCCCTCAATGGTCCGGTTCACCTGTGCCTAGGCGCCCGCTGCCGCCCGTGACTGTTCACCTCCCGACCCCGACTGTCCGTATGCGCATGTGCCCGCGCGATCCCGGCTCTACACGAGTGTGCATGCGCTATCCCGACTGCTTTGCCTGCGTAGTGACACTCGCGGGTCCCGTGCACCCTGATCCCGATCCTGCGCGCGTTGTCGGAGGGCACGGTGTCCCGGCCCTCCATTGTGTACCAGTTCCTCGCTCAGTGCCAGTCCCTTGCCGCGACAGACTGATCCCTAGGCTCATCTCGTGCTGTTTAGGTCTGGTGCCTGGATTATCCTCGGCGCGGACCGGCCCCGGTGGTGTAGCCATCAGCATAAGGGTGCRCCACATGGCTTTCCATTGGTCCRCGCAGGCTCGGCGCCCTGCTGCACAGCAGAGCACAACCGGCCTGTGGYCGTGGTAGCCGCCGGGTTCGCCCTGGGACGCGGAGGTGAGAAGACCGRCGCAGTCTTTTCTACTGCKCKCCGAGTGAGCTTCTGTCAAGTTATGGGTTAGGTGCAATTATTGTCGGAAAAGGAAGAATAAGATGTCAAGTCAAACTCATTTTCTTTTGTATGGGGAAATTTGTTGGCCTCAGGCCGTTGTGATGCTGCGGTTCCCTTTCCGATTTTGAATTGTCGTCATCATTATTATTATTATTGTTATTACCACTAAAATTCCCTATTTTCGGTTTTCCGCCTGTCGACCTRTCACTTCGTAGGAAAAGAGGAARAGCGCTGATTCGGGTTTCGGACTGTAACAACAGTCTTATGGCCTGGGTTTACTRATCCCTTGTATATCACCTGTACCAKACCTGCTTGTCTGAACCGTGCGGACCCCGGTGGCCAGGTTAAGAGGCAGATACAGTGAGAACTAAAAAGAAAGGAAAATGGGAAAAGAAAGAAAAGGGACCCCAGATCCGTGTGTGAGCGCGGGGCGTGGTTCAGGCAAGGCTGGTGCACGGAGGGATTTTGTGACACCACCCTTTTCCTTCCTTTTCCTTTCCCTGTGGTTATTATTGTTACTTTATTTTTTTTATTATTATTATTCAGTTTTCTAGGTCCAATTTTCTACCTGTTGGCATGTCCTTTCACGGGAAGCCAACGGTTCGGATTTTGAACCATCTTTTTGTGGCCTAAGTAGGCCGATCCCACGTATACAGTCAGCGGGTGCGCTTCGAACTGACGTCGGGCGACAGGACCTCAAAAGGAGGGCGACCCGCGGCCGCATTGGTAGGAGGCTTATCACCCTCTTCGTAGAGGGTCATAAGCCCCCTCCTTGCCATCGGACACGGGTACCCGTCAGGCATAGGACGACGCTTGTGTTTTGAGGGAAGGAAAATGCTTGTCAGTATTTCATTATGGGATACAAGATTGGGTCGCCGTCCCGTCGTGAGGATTAGCGACTCTGTAGCCGCATAGCGGTTTCGGACCGTACTTCGACCGTTGAGTTTCCGTTTTTGAATTATTTAGTTTTGCTTTGTTTTTCTTTTTTGAAATATTAAAACTGCTAATATGAAGGAGAATTCAGAAAGGGCTAGAGTTGGTCTCTTCCTTTAGTACGTAGAGTTACGGCCTATAAAAAAAAAGAAAAGGGGGAGGAGAGTTTAGCTGTACGCACACTAGTTGCAGAGTACTTTCTGTCGCAGGGTGTTTCCTCTGCACTAGCGCTGCGGGCCTGAGACAAGAGAGAGGGCGGATCTTTGGGGCCTGTAAGCGGCTCTCTCTCTGCGAACGCCTGGAGAATAAGTTCTCGGCTATCCTGAGTGGCAATGGCACTACGCTTTCATTCGTTTACACCTTTTTTTACGACAAAGAGAATCTCAAGATATTCAATGTAACTAGACAAGCTGCAAAAAAGAACATAATAGTTCCGGAAGTGTACACTTTTGATAAATCGGGGTGTTGGCGGCATACAGTGCGCTGGGTTCCAGTGTCGGGGGAAGGCCCTCAGATTACGACGGCCCTGAACTATGATGGGGGAGAGGTAGTCCGGCTGAAAGTCTGCATTGAAGGGGGGAGAGAGGAGGAGATGCGAGCTGACCAGAGGCTGCAGGCTGCCATTTCCGAAGCGCGTGACAAGGCGGAACGGAGATGCAGACGAGATGGGGTGACCGTGGGCTTGAGGGTGACGGTCATTTATCATGAGACCGAGTCATCCACTGGGACAGAGACAAGGGAGGAACAGCACAACGAGAGAGACTCAGGCGGGGAGAGTGAAATGAGCGAGGCGGACTGAGAAACGGACCTCAGGTCCTGGAACAGACCCGAGGAGATCCAAAAGCACCATCGAGCCGCGGAGCCGGTGGAAAAGGGACCTGAGGCCAGCTCTCGACAACTCATGCCCATAGGCCGCGGAACAAAAAGACAGCAGAACAAGGGGAAAGGACGTGTGTAAGGCAGCGGTACGAGAGGATGTTGGTCATTCAAAAGCGGGGTACGAGCTACGGGGCAAGGGCAAGCGTATGCGAGGCACAACAAAAGTGTGAGTGAGAGGGAGAGAARCSGTTGACGTCAAAGCTAGYGGGTAATGCRCGAGAACGGAGAGTGAGCCTGCTGCGCTCGTCGGTGAGGGGGAACAGGACGAATCTCGAAACGAAGTCAAATACAGCAGGACGGGGACATGCTTGGGGGACTTGTCTGACAAGTGGCGCGCCCTGGGAAGAGCAAGAGGGTGGTCAACTAGAGATGTGTGGATGAGAGCGGACAGCGTGCTCGATGCACGCGTGGCAGTCTGATAGGACGGAGAGAGGTCAGTGGGAAAGAAGAGAAGAGGCGAGAGCTGAAACGCGTGAGTAGGTGGAGGATGATGAYGTCAACTGAACTTCARTATKTGACGAGCCTGAGAAGTGACCGTAACTAGCGGTGTACGAGTGTAAGTGGCGTGAGACAGACTGTAGGGTCGTGAGAGGTGATTGAGAGGTCAACGTAGATCGCCTCTTGGGCTACAGGGCTCAGCGTGTTCTGCCATTTCTGCGCGCGGTCAAGATAACTCTCGGGGAAACGTTTTCCGAGGCGATTATCATGGGAAATTTCCAAGAAGCTCCGATGAGTGCCGAGACTGTTGCTTAGCCGCTTGATCCCGTCGCTCACTGACTAAAAGAGGTCGCTCAACATCAAACACCTAAACTTCTTACATGGTGTATGTGAACGGGACGCGTGAGTGGAAGTATCGCTGATGACTTCAACAGCGCCTCTGCGTTCCTGTGCGATGAGGGAGCCCTGATTTTCTTGAAGACAACTCAGTTCACCACCTGTCACGCTGCCTCTGAGTCATCCTGAACTTGTGTCTGCCAGAGACTGCTGGCGTGCATCATCATGGTTGCTCTGGTCGAAATTCTCACATAAGACAGTGACCGTTATGAGAATACTCCTTTTAGCTTTATTAATTTTCGGTTCTTGTTCTGACTTTTATTTTGGTAAACTAAGATGATTGGTCATTGTTTAGCCGGTTATGTCTTATCATAACAAGGGTCTATCACACGGCAGATTGCGTGATTGGGTAAACAAGGGAGAAAAGCCCCGATCCACAACAATAATTGAAAATGTGCTTGCCGTGAAAAGAATCTAATGTACGGGCTATTATTCTAAGGGAATTAGCAAGATGGAAGTGGTTGGGTAATTTTTGCGTTGGCGCTGTCTATTGGTCGTACTTCTCTGCGTTGAGGGGTTTAACCGGCCACATGCCGAAGTTAAAGAATCGAACAACTTTTGTACTCGTGTGCAAACGGGCTACGTGACTACACTGTTTGACGGCACCGAGTGATGGTTTTGTGTGACTGCACTGCGTGATTGTATTGTATGACTGCATSACGTGGTTGCATCGAGTGATCGCASTGCRCAACTGTATCATGAGATTGCATCGCTCGACTACTTCGGGTGGTTGCACCGCTTGATTGTACCATGTGACCGCATCTTGTGATTGCATCAGATACTTGCGAGAGTGCATGGGAGTGTGGGTCGTAGACCTGCATGTGCACACCCTATTGAATGGCCACCAACAGTGATACTAACTCACTCGAGCTCTGAGAAAAAAGTTGAGCGTGTGACTGCATAAGCCTACAAGTTCCCACCCGTACGTGTGTATGCAGACGAATGTTCGATTGAATGTACTTGTTGGCCTGGTGACCACTGGCAGACTTTTGATTGAACAATACAGGTATATCTCCAAGCTCGCCGGATGGGCTTATTCTGTTGATGGAAATGCGAGAATGAATCTCAGGCCGTGCTTTCAAGGTCTTACCCTTCTCTGAGTAAATGGGAAAAAGAAAGTCAGCGCTGAGAAAAATCCACTATATTCTTGCCAAGTTTTTACTTGACGGTGATTGACTAACTATTATCCTGTCGATTTAGCCAGTGGCAACTAATTAAGGGAGAGGGGAATTACCACAAAAACAGAGTCGGTGAGTTCCACGTTTATGCATCTGTTTTGTCAGACTGCAATACGTGCCTAGTGAACTGATCGCTGTGGTGCGAAAAGGGGGGGGTCCAGACAGACCACCTGGTGGCTTGGGTTCTGAGTTACGGAGTCTGAACTACTCGGTCTATGCAAACAACCAGATCATTATTAGGTACATTTAGTTACTGGCAAGTTGTACTTGGCRTCAAGAGTGCACAGTYGCTAACCCAGTGAAGGCCACATCTAGTATTTCTTCTGGGGCACTAACAAAACAAGAATTGTGGTTATCGTGCAAAGGACCCAGTTTAGTGGAAGGGGAAGGAGCTGCATAATTCCTAATCGGTTRTGCTGCATCGTCGTGAATAGTGCGTGAGCGAGTCACACATTGTGACTCAGTAGTCTGTTCTTGGTTGTGTCGTACGCGACTGGTAGGTGAGCTGAGTATAAACGCACTCTGTTTAGAGAGGTTGTCCGGCGCGACGAGTCCCTTAAACCGGGCCCTACAGATATAAACTCAGTTTTGAGGACTTAATTATGCGAACCCGGTCTAAGTTATGATAACCAATTTGGGTGAACTCAGACTACAATCAGACATACTTGACTCAGACCAGAGTTAAGCAAACCCAAAATAGACACCACCAGGCCAAAGCGGGCGCAAGCATAATCAATCAGGTTCTTGAGTGTGTTCTGTTGTCACGGACCACGAAAATTAACGGAGAGTTATCGTTGCGTCCTGACACTCAGACAATAGAACTTGGAACTCGGACCCGGATTATTTGGACTCAAACTCGGACAACCGGAATTTAACTCAGATATTCAGAAACTGTTGAGAGTGGTACTCTGACCCAGCGCTCGAACACGGCTTCACTGGTAACAGTGCTTGGAGACAACAGCGAGGAGTAGTAATCAGAGACAACAATTCACACAGTGAGCAAACAGTGGCCAGACAGCTATCAAACGTCGTCCTGTTGGCGCCCAGATTACCTTGTGCTTGAGGGTGATGATCAAGGCATACTGCTACATGATCTGAGTGTAAGAGAGAGGAGGACAAGAAGGGTGACGAGATCTTAGTAGTAAAGAATACTCTAATTAGAGAAAAGCAAGAGGGGTGGGAGGTAGGAGCCTGCCTAGATATGGAATTTAATAGAAAAATTCAACGTGAGTACGYTGTCCAAAGGGTGAAGAGTGAGAGGTATATCGAATATGTGGTCTACTTCTATGGGAGGGAAGGCAGGGTACACAGCATCGGCTCGTCGCTAGAGACTGTGGAAAAGGCCAAAGCGAAGTTCTCGTGAGCTAGGCCGCGCGGTTGGCACAGTGTCCAGAGAGGTTTCAACGCTCAGAGTTGCGTTAAAGCTCACGACTGCGCTCGGAACAGTTTCCAATGCTCAGATGGTACTTGGAACTGTGCTSAGAACTGTACCCTGAGTTACACTTAGGATTGTGCTCTGAATTGTATTCAGAACTGTACTCAGAGTTGCACGCGGAACTGTACTCTGAATCGTACTTGGAACTGTACTCGGAACCCTACTTGGAACTGTACTTTGAATCGTACTCGGAGCGGTACTCAAATTTGTACTAGGGACAATACTCAAACTGTATTTGAAACTGTACTCAGTGCGTTCCTCGAGATGATACTCGGGACTACGCTCAGAACAAGTATTTAGGGCGATGCTCAGRRSSGSMAWTWA
>BFEA01000462.1:345612-368901 GCA_003427395.1 Chara braunii | reverse complement strand
TTAGAGTCTCATGCTCGYTGTATCARAGTACTGCAGACACCTGGAGGGAGAGTGGGGTTGATGAGTACAATCAGCAAACTACTATGATGATGGAACAAGCACTGGCCCTTGTGAGAAATCACACAAAAATAGAGTACACGTACTACCTGCACGACAAGAATGGCAGACTATGTGCCACCATAACTTCTGTGGGTACTATTGAGCAAGCGAGTAGGACTGTTGGCAGCCATTAGTGAGCATTTCGCCTCCGAATAGGTGTTGCTCTCTTTATCCGGACATTCAACAATCAGTTTTTCAGCAATCAGTTTTTTTAACTTTTTTTCAGCAATCAGTTTTTCAGCAATCAATTTCAGCAATCAGTTTTCAGCAATCGGTTTCCTGCGGTTAGTTTGGCAGTCAGTTTTTCGGGATAGTCTGATCAGTTTATATGGGCAAGAGTACTCATGAGCACAATTCAGTCTTCTCCGGTCAGTGAGTCAGTACTGGCCAGCCTCAATCGGATCTCATGCAAAGAGGCATTCCATTATCGGTATGTTAGTGCTATTGGTTTCAGACAGGGAGATCTGTCAATCTTCATTGTCCAGACCAGTTTTGTTGATGGCACTATCCACGATCTGAGGCCTTACCTGAAGAAAGGCAAGGAGACTCATGAGCTTTTTGATCCAGTCTGGGTCTCAGCCACTGAATACCTTGAGCAGAGAGAGAGAGAGCTCGATGAGAGTGACACTACGCTGATCCGTGGCTACGGGCTTATGCTCTATACTGATTATCCTAGGCCTCAAGTCCCTTTTTTTCTCACAGATGGCACGGGTTGACTGGATGTGATTGGATTGACAAAAAGGTACATCTCTCCGGCGGTGATCGACATTGAGGCGTTGACTATGCCCACTTAGTATCCCTACCTCAGACGAGGAGTCTTTTAAGTGGACGGGCTGCCTACATTGTGGGAGGAGTTCTGCTCCATGGTTAACTACCGTGTCATGTGCCTTGGATGGTCATGCTCAGAGCGCACTGGTTATAGGTGACTCTTTGTTACGAAGCCTCAGTCACAGATTGTACGTGGGCGTGAGTCACGACTCCAGAAAAGATCAGTGAAAAGAGTTTGAGAAAGACTGACAAGGGGGATGAGTGAGGACTTTTGAGATGTGTTGACCATGCTCATTCGCATGTACTTTCTTAGATTATTATGAGTTTTCATTATTCCCTTACTCGACTGTCTCTGTTTTGTTAGAATCAGTCAGTCTTGTTTTCTGCATTATTATTGGTTGATGATTGTCATTGTGGACGTTTTGTCACAGTTCTCAAAATCAGATTGACGTAATTGATCCATGCATAGCACCCCATAATTTTATGATT
Source organism: Chara braunii (assembly GCA_003427395.1). Classification (NCBI taxonomy): domain Eukaryota; kingdom Viridiplantae; phylum Streptophyta; class Charophyceae; order Charales; family Characeae; genus Chara; species Chara braunii. The sequence goes on along the minus strand of BFEA01000462.1, from coordinate 367,545 downwards.
ATTGTTTGTATTAATTATCCGCTGTTCCGAATCAAAATAAAAGATTCCTAAGACCGGGGACTGGTGAAGATCGCAATTGAAGGGTCTCGCTCGAAGTCGGACGCACACAACAGGAAGGGATTTGCATTATTTTATTTATTTTATTTATTGCAATCACATACAAAATCCTGCGTGACAGCATGTTGGCTTTCCGGTCGTCCCGAGAGGCCAGACTGGGAAAAAGTGCGACAAAAATGGCGTCGTTGCCGGGGACATAAAAGATTTTCGTGTCCAGAACGAACCTGGGTCATCATCTTCTTTGAGCCCTGATTAGGACATGAGAACTGTTGACATTTCTGTGAGCTTCATGATTAATTTTATTATTTTCATTCAAGTTCCGATTTTCTTGAGAATCACGATTGCTAACTGTGGTTTATTTCTTCCTTGTGTGAGGTACCACACTGGATCGGAAAAAAAAGGAGATTGATATTATTGACTGGAGAGAGTCGAGCTTGACACCAGGTATGCCCAATTATCTCTCAATAGACTGAAGGGAATTGAAAGGAAGAGAGTGAGACGGATCAAGACAAATGCTGGTCGACGGTGTTATGAAAGATTTGTCTAAATTTACGACAACAGGGATATTTCCTTACAGGTATGAGGCTTGTTGGGGCTATCATTCTTGTGGCACAACCATCTGCGTAGTGCTGACTCATTTCTTGGAGGGAGATAGCTATGATATCCGCCCCTGTGTCAAGGAAGGAGGCAGCAATGATGGTGAGAATTTTAATTGGTTATGGGAGAACGTGATCCAATTTATTTATGATGAAAAGATAGACTTTATCAAGCAAAAGAAGAAAGTGGAATGGGGTATAATGCCAGTAACATATAAGACTGTTTCAATCCCTCCTATACCTGACAGCTATTGTGATGGGACTAACTGGCTACCGATAATCAACATGGTATTGACAAGAGAGAAAATAAACAGTGGTCATGAGAGCTGAAGAGGTTTCAGCAGAACTAATCAGACAAAGAAGGTCAAATTTTGGCAGAGGTTCGGGTCCAAGTCAAGAGAAGATTGAAGGTCTCTTAAGGTCGCTGAATACTCTAAGTAGAAGAGAGGCATTCCCATGGTATGAGATGGACGAGAGCGGATGGGAGCAGGAACGATTATATGTACTGACATTCTATTTCACAGACCTGGATGTGTATGACGTAAGAATTTATGTCCCAAAGGAAAGAAGTGTTGATGCAGAGTATGAGAGATGCTGGGGATTGCTGAAGAGGTAGTACTGAGAGAGAAAAAGAGACTTGAGAGAGAGAACAAATATTTCACTGGGTCGACTCGATTTGCTGTCTTTGATGGATTCCCAGTCGCTCCCTTACCTGGTATCAATCTATCTAAAAACAATTGGTATGCCATGATAAAGTTTGCATGGAAAGTGAAGAGGGCCGAAGAAGAACACTCTCAGTAGTCAGGATAACTACTGTGAGGGGTAAACTCCATGAGGTAATGGGGTGTGATAATCCTTTTGTGACCCTGAGGTATGAGACTTGTGAGAGAGGGCCTATAATATTTCACATACCAGTGTTCAAATTCCTGAGTACTGACAGTCTGGACGTACGAATTTAAGAGGAAAGTAATCTGGGAGAAAGAAGTAAGACAATTTGAGAGGCTTCCTTAGTCCTCAATTGTTAAGGGATTTGGAGGCAGGAGAGATTGGATGCCTCTGCTGGAAGCCATTGCTGACTCCACTATGATGATAAAATCCCTACTTCTGAGTACCTTTGAGCACAGATTCGAGATCCCTGATTATGTCCAACCTCAGATCTACCTTTCAGATGTTGCTTATGATGATTAGCAATATCCAGTTTGACTGAACAGCTGACACTAGGAGTTGTGTTAGAAGGTAGGGTAGTCAAGATAGAAGGGACTCTTCGGATCTCTGATAGAAATCTTTCTACCATGGGTAAGCTTGAGTTTTTGCAGCCTTTCTTGGATCCCATGAGAGATTCTGCCTTGAGAATTACCACTAACCAGACTTAGATAAACTATCTGTTAAAGGTGGTGAAAGTGGGAACTACTGAGAGAGTATCATACCACACTTTTTTGGAACGGGTCTCTCTTGCAAGAAGGATCAACAGCAGGCTATAAATGATGCAATTTGATTATGAGATAATAGACCTGACTCGATATTTTATGATCCGGGGTACTATAAAGAAGTATGACAGAAGACTGAGTAGGGATGATGAGAAAGAATTGATTAGAGATTACATTGGAGGGCTGAGAAGGATTGCACTGCCCATGATCACTACCCAATCAATTATTGCTTATACCCTATATGTACAGAACTCTCAGGGGGTAGAGCAGACAAGAGAAGAGAGGAACGAGCCTGTATCTCTTGCGAGAAGAGTGAGAGGTTGAAGGGCAGAAAAAAAAGAGGATAAGAGTCATAGAAAGAGGAAAAAATATTTGAGAAAAGTCTATGGTCAAGATGGCAGGGCGAGCAAGACCAAGTACATCTGCAGGAACCAATGAAGAGGCGTTGGTTGGGGTTATACGGGAACTGGTCGAGAGAGTTGATACAATGAAAGGGGGGTCAGATATTGCAAGAGCAAAAAGACCAGATGAGAGAATTCCCTGCTTCAGAGGACCACAGGTTAATGACTTTCTGGACGAGTATGAGTTATTTCGACTCAGTTATGGCTGGACAGATAAGCAACGGCTTAAGCACCTCTTATCTTATTGTGATACTGACTCAAGACTGGCAGTTCAGGAATTAATGGAAGGTGCTACTATCTGGGAAGAAATCAAAGAGAGACTGAAAAAGGAATTTGAGAAAGATTCAGTTCCGACTACAACTAAGGATTTACTTAACATCAGAAGAGCTAAATATGACACTTTCAAAGGCAAGCAGTCCTCAATCAAGCTCAGCACTATCCTCTCAGATGGGATAAAATAGTTGCAATCATAAGAACTCTACCTACTGTCTCCCATAAGAAATGATCACTGGATCAGATCAACACTCTGGCCAAGGATTGAGAGACTGAGAATGGAATGAATAGAGGAAGCAATCTAACTGCTGAAAATATTCTTCAAAAGGTGATGACTAACTTTATGCCTGCAAGGCCTGCAACGCATGCTGTGGATGACAGGGGAAAGAAAAAGGTTGAAAGTGAGGAAGATGACGACGATGATGAAGACAACGAAAATCATGGTAAAAAGGGGGATTCGTCCAGAACCAAAAGGAATGGGAAGAATGGTGATGGAGGAAGCAGGGAGAGAAGAAAATATGATGAGCGGCCTAAGAGGAGTTTTACTTGCTACTATTGTGGCGAAAGTGGATATACTACCACCTATTGAAAGCCACTTGAGGAGGATGTAAGAAGTGGGGTGGCAAAGAAAGACGCAATGGGCCAAGTTGGATCCCAGACATCCGGGAGGTATGTGACTTCTTGCTTTTAAACATGATGAAAAAATGAAGATTAAGAAGAAGAGAAAGGTCAATGTGAATGTTAATTTCCTCACTGGAGACTTGCCTAATGAATTGGTACAAAGAACAGATGACCCTTATACCACGATTGGGTTGTCCCTGCAGTCTTTAACATTGACAGAGTGTGAGCCTAGTGAGGCATCAACAAGTGAGTCTTCATTGGGAGGGAACCCTACTTTTCAGAATCTCTCTAAACTAGTAGAGTCCTCTTCCAATGAAATGGCTCATCTCCTTGCTAACATTATGTCTTTCCATGGTGATCTACCCCCAGAGCTTGTCATGGAACTCAGTGTCAGGGTTGGTGAAGTAAGGAACCATCAAACCCGTATGACACCTCAAATGATAGAAGAAAAGAAAAGAAGAAAGGCTGAGGAATCACTTATCGACATCCTTGATGATCCTGAACCGGAACGTTCACAGGAAAAGAATGAACAGGGGAGAAAGAGAAAATTTATTCTCAAGAGTGATTTGGATGATGGGACAGTGATTTCTGATGTAATTGCTAAGATGCTGGAAGAAACGGAAGTAACGTTGTCTTTCAAGGAAGCAATGATACTAGCACCCAAACTGAGAGAAAAATTGAAGAGGTTAATTGAGGAAAAAAAAAAATAGAAGTTAATTATTTGGGGTCAGTATTTCCCAATCAAGTGAATAGATCACTGCCAGGTTGCAAGATGAGATTTGCAACCATGGGTTGTGGACATCTTACAATTCGCATTAATCAAGTGAAGATTTTAGCCCTAGTAGATTCTGGGGCAGAGATGATGCTTCTTTCACGAAGAACGATGGGAGCTTGTAGTTTATCAATTGACAGACCTGCACAAAATGTACTGAGTAATATTGCATGAGAGTTGTTCGTGGCAGGATTCATTGATAATTTGTCTATCAAGGTTGGGACAATGACTGTGGAGTTACTGGGTTTTGTAGTACCTGATCTGGATCCTGACTGTATCTTGGGAACCCCATTCTTGCATAGGATGGAGGCGGTCCAATTTTTCAGTCATGAAGGGTCATCCTGGATCAGTCTACAGGATCCAGAGACTGCTCAAGAGCAGACCTTTATGGTCGGTATGAAAAATTATTTCAAGCATCAACTATCTGCTAATTCGATCAGGAGGGAGAAATCTACTGAAAGAGTTAGGAGACTAAAGGAGGAAGGAAAACGAGAAGCAAAAGAAGAGATTTCAGTGGGAATCAATCAAGTTTCGAAAATGATGAAAGCCCTTGGTAAACTCGAGGATGAGGACAGACAAATTGAAGCCTTCAAGAAAGCTGTTGAAACTGTTAAGGAGGGAAAGATGGAATTGAGATTTGCATCGACTCACCCTTTTTTAGGAAAATAGTCACTGGGTCAAAAAGAAAGTATAAGCCCAAGGGGGTGAAGAAAAACCTAGTGGCAGTCTTAATAGAGAAAGATTATGATGAAGCATTAGAAAAGGAAAGACAAATTATAAGAGCATTGAGAGAATCAGCAAAACTGGAGAATAGAGTGACCAGAGAAAGGTTTGACACAATGAAGATAGGCTCGGATCAGTTTATCCTGCCTAAAGAGAAAGAATATATCTTCAGGACATGTCAGAAGTTCTCTGGTGCTTTCTCTTTTAATGATGAGGAAAGAGGGCGATTGGACGTGGATATGATCAAGATGACCAAGATTTGGACAGTTGATCATGTTCCATGGAATGATAGACCAACCAAGTATGTCTTGAAGGAAGAAGCAGAGGTTGTGAAGTATCTTGACAAAAAGATTGCATCTAATGTTGTTGAACCTGCTGATGGACCATATGCTAACCACTAGTTTTGTTTCTGGAAACCAGGGGGCGGGCTAAAATGGATACAGAATCTTCAGAAGCTCAATTCTGTGACGGTACGTGATGCAGGTAGTCTTCCTAATGCTGATCTCCTCGCTGAATCCTTTGCTGATCGATGTATTTATTCCCTAGTTGACCTGTATTCTGGCTATGATCAGTTCCCTATTGATCCCACTAGCCGGCCGATGACTGCCTGCACACGCCAAGAGGGCTTGCTCAGATGCGTGTGGTACCTCAGGGCTCGACTAACGGAATGACGGTGGTTCAAAGGGATATGATCAAAGTCATGCATGACATCTCTCCTGAAATAACCAGTCCCTACATTGATGATAATCTTGTTAAAGGACCTTTGGTAAGAGATGAAACTTTGGTCGCCGGGGGAGTCAGAAAGTTTGTCTGGGAACATGCTGAAGGAGTAAAGATGATCCTAGAAAGACTTCAGAGGTATAATCTGACTGTCAGTGGACCAAAGTCCCTTCTCTTCCAACCAGAAGTGATAATCTTGGGTTTCAGATGCTTCTCCAAGGGTAGGAGTCCAGATTCCAAGAAGATAGACAAGATCCTGAACTGGCCTCTGTCTCCCAAAAGAGTGACAGATGTCAGGAGCTCTTTGGGAGTCTGTGGATTCTGGAAGATTTTTATTCCTCATTTTGTTGCCCTTGCAAAACCTCTGAGAGAAATGGTAAGACAAGGGGCTAATTTAGCATGGAATGATAAAAGACAAGCTGCAGCAGAAACATTGCAAGAAAAACTAAGAGATGGTGGAATAGTGCTGGGAGTACCCTATTATGATGATGAGGAGACAAGACCTTTCATCATTGAGGCTGATGGAGGACCAGTGGCTCTGGGTGGAATGCTTATACAGAAATATGAAAATGGGAGAGAAAGACCCCTAAGCTTTGAAAGCAGAACCTTTAATTTTACTGAAAGAGGCTACACCCAATTCAGGAAAAAGCTACGGTCAATCATCCATAGCCTCACGTGCTTTAGGCACTACGTTTTGGGAAGGAGATTCATCCTGAGGACTGATGCATCTGCTGTGATAGGTGTCATTAAAAAGCACCAACAGGTAGATCCAACAGTCAGCAGATGGATCGCCTTCATCCGGATATATGGTTTTAAATTGGAAAAGATTCTCACTGAGAAGAACAGAGCGGATGGCTTAAGTCGGATTGAGTGGCGAGAGGAAGAAGAAGATGTGAATGAAACAATTGAAGAATTTGCCTTTGTTGATAATTTCCTTAATGAAAAAGATGATGAGGATTATGAGGCACCATGCTCCTACCGGTGGAGTCTGTGACCTGAAGAGAGAGACAGTTGGGAAGAAATCCCAAGTGCATACATTTATGAATCGATTCTTGGGAAAGAGGAAGAAGATGAGTCGAACGATTGGTATGCTAAAGTCAATGCTGCAGCAGTGGCTGCTAATGAGATTTGGGAAAGTTCAGGCTCAAAGGAGGAAGAAGAGAGTGAAAAGAAGGAAGAAAAAATATTTTTCTTCTTTGAAGAATATGATAAAAATTATCAAGGGATTGGCAGGAAGATGGAAAGGGAGCAGCTAAAAGAATATTATTGTAAAGATTCAAGGAAGAAATTCATACTAAAAAGAGGACATCTCTTTGTGGATGGTAAGGGAGACTAACCTCCGCTAAGAGTGGTCTGTGGTAAAGAGAGGCAGTTAGAGATAATCGCTGCTTTACATGAGGGGGTTATCGGTGGCCACAGGGCTGCTGAAGCTACCTACTCCAAGACTGTCAAACTCTACTTCTGGCCTGGCATGAGGGACATGATTTTCAGATACTGTAAATCATGTGTCTTATGTCAGAAGAGATCTACCACGAGGATGATTGAGCCCCTATTCCCTACAATCCTGGTAGAGCCAGGTAGCAGAGTTCATCTAGATCTCATCACTATGCCTCCAGGCAAGGGTGGAATGAGATATATATTAAACATGAGAGATAATTTATCTGGATACGTTGAGGCTAAAGCTCTGAAAAAGAAGACAGCCGAGCATGATTGGATAGAGAAAGTCTATCTCAGGTATCCTTTTATCAGAGAATTTGTCTCAGACAGAGGATCAGAATTCAAAAATGAGGTGGTCAGAAGAATTACCCTCAGATTGGGTGTCAGAATTCGGTATGTGACTACTTATCATCCTCAAGCGAATACACCTGTTGAAAGAGGTCACAGAACTCTGAAAGATTCATTGGCCAAGTGGTGTGAAGGGAAACTCAGTAACTGGCCAAAGGTGTTAAGAGTTGCTGTATATGCTGATAATATTACAGTCAAGAGAACTACTGGTTATGCACCTTTTACTCTGTGGTACGACCGATATGCTACATTGCCTATTGAGAGTATTGTCAAGACATGGTCAAGTCAGGAAAGTGACAGGGATTATTCTATTTCAGAACTCCTTCAGATCAGAATGAGGCAAATATCTGAAGTTGATCATGCAGTGATGGATGCAACAGGCAGAATGACATCCAGCAGACTATCGGATCAAGAAAGATGGAACAAAAAAAGATATATAAGAAAAGAGAAATTGGAGATTGGAGATGTTGTCCTTCTGTTTGACAGTTCCCTTGAGACACAATGGACTAAAAGATTGGAGCCTAGATGGCTTGGTCCTTACAGAATCACAGGAGAGGCAGAAGGCAAGGTTTATGAGATCTCGTAAATGGATGGATCCAGGGTTCATGACATGGTATCAGGGTCAAGACTTCGTAAGTTCATCTTCAGAGACCCTGACTTGATCCCTACAGTGACTCCAAAGAGAGGAAAAAGAAGTCAACCAAGTAAAAGAACGGTCATCGAGAACTGAAAAAGAGTACAGTAAGACACTGAGACAGTGAGGCTCGGTTATCAGCAGACAATGGTCATTCTTGCATAGTCAATTCAACATTTCAGTTTCAGTATTTCGGTTTCGGTACTTCAATTTCAGCATCTCAGTTTCAATATTCCAGTTTTCAGCAAGTCATTTCATTATCTATTTCAGCAAGCAACTAAGTTAATGAGACTATATTTTTGATGCAGTGTTGCAGTCGTTCCATGAGTGTCAAACCCTGAGAGTGGGGAGTAACTGTGAATACAGTTCTGGGAGCATTGACACAGTGTCAAGATCTGAGAAACTCATGGTTGTGGCACATCGAATGATATAAGCAGTATTATTCTTATCACAAAGAGAAAGCATGATGGGCATAAAGAAGTTCAGTTCTGTCTGATTGAAAGTTATCAGCAGAAGGATTCCGTGTCTCTGACTAAGTTGTTCATCCAAGAGATTCAGATGAAGGCAGACATAAAGAAGTTCAGCTTTACTTGACTGAGAGTAGTCAGTAGAGGGACTTCGTGCTTCTTGGTTAAGAGTCTGTTTTCACTCAGATGAGGGAAGAGACCTCTCTGAGATCAGTGTTTCAGTATTTCCTTGAGACTAACGGGACGTCTCTTGGAAAAGAAATCCCAGTTGAGGGAAGGGACCTCTCTGGGGCTAGCACTAAGTCTTTGCTTGAGGCTGAAGGGAGGTCTCTTACAAACCCTTATTGTTCAGTGCCTCTTGAGACTGAAGCGAGGTCTCTTGGGAAATGTTTGTTCTGTTATGGGGCGAGGGCAGTCTGCTTGTGGGGTTATAATATGCTTGTCTGACTGTATGTGCCTGGTTTTTTTTTTCCTTTCTAACCTAAGGATGCTTTGATTGCCGGGGCCAGCCAGAGCCTTACCGCAGTAGGTTGCAATCAGGTGGGGTCAGCAGGTCCCCGACGCGAGTGTCGAATTCCGTAGTCAGCTGAGGCTAAGACTCCAGGAGTCTGGCCTATGAGGCTGAGAAGGGTCAGCTGGAACCCTACCACAGTCAGAGGATGCAATCCAGTGAGGTTAGCAAGAGCCTGGAACTGTGGTTAGACCGGGTCCCACGTTCAAAAATCTGGGCGGGGTAGCCAGTGCCCTTGGCCAAAAACTGGTAGGTGAGCCGGTCCCTGATCGCAGTGGTCAAATCCGGATTCGGGATAGTTAGACTGACGGGACGTCTACTGTCATAGGGTGACCAGACCCGCTATAGTCTGGGTGTCCTGGCGAGAGTACCAAAGGACTGTCATACTCGAGTAGTGGGTATGATTGGTCATGACTTGGAGGCAGGTCAAAGGGGTTGTCAAGACAAATGGTCTGACTAGTCCTGGCCTGAGGCGGGCCGAATGAGGTATGTCAGACTGACGGGACGTCTGACATTCCTGGCTAGTGGTGGGCCGAAACCAAGGCAGTCAATAAATCCTGGGTATGAAGAGCTGTTATGTATTAATTGTTATTTGTATTTATTATTTTATTTATAGGTTTTATTTTAATTTATTGATGCGTGACTGCTAGTTGTCAGAGAGTATGCCTGCTGGGGCATGGGTTCTTGTTGGGGCATGGTTGTTGTCTGTGGGACTTGCTGGTTTTGCAGGTATGCAAATACTTATCTGAAGTTCCCAGACCAGAGAAAAGAAAAAGGGTTTGGTATCCCCTCCCTTTTGTCTGAGAAGTTGAGGAGACGCCTCACTCAAACTAGAAAAAGAAAACAAGGGTTTGGTATCTCCATCAAGTGAGGAGCTGAGAAGATGTCTCTCAGACCAAAGAGCAGAAAAGAGGGTTTGGTATACCCTACTCCCAGCATAGCAGATAGAGTGAGTACCCTCGCTACTGGGGTCATTATAGGCATAAGTGTCTGAACAAGAGTTGAGGTAACCTCCATGTGAAAAAGCCAACAGTTGAACAAGTCAAACATTCAGACAGAATCCTTCTTAAAATTATATTTGGTGGCCGACAAGCGGCCTGGTTCACGAGGAACCTGCATCCTTGGCCTTGAGGAAACCAAACTCTCAGGCCTGGGATGCTATGAAGTGGACAGAATTGAGAACTTTATGAGCCAGAAATCAGACTCAAAAGGCTGAAAAAAAGTCACGCTTATATAAGACGTAAAAGACAGCCATGAGCTCGAGTTGGAAGAGAAAGAGGAGAAAGAAGATGCTGAAAAGAACACAGTGACTGGAATGATGGGGTGATGTACATGGGACAGAAGGGGGCGGAACGGGCACTATCGCCTTGCTTATGGCAGGGGTGGAAGGAGCTCTGGGGATATAAGGAGGAGAAGAGGCGCATGAAGTACCATAGCGTACGTCGAATTTCTTGCGAAGGAACTCCATCCTGTCTGGTGATGGAGTCCTTTCGTACCACCCTCCTAACTGGTAACGAGGGTGTGGCCTTAAACGGCCATAACCCTGGCGCTCCTCATCTTCCTCCTCCTCTGAGCTATAATCCCGCCGTGCCCAGGCTGGCGGTTCTTCCTTTGCTTTCCCTCCTCTTCCTCCCCTACCTCTACCCTGTCCGCGGCGTGCCTCAGGCATGACGTAGAGTAAGGCAGCTGTTAAGCAAAGGATAGAAGACAGTGGATCTATCTACAAGGGTTATGGCTAGGAATACTATGTGAGTGAAATTTATAAAGACAAGGCTATAAATGCAACGGCTATGAAAGATTGTGGTACACTGCATAAGAGAGAAGAAGAGCGTTAAGAGGGAAAGCAGGTATTAAGTGGAAGATAGTTGTTGAGCGAAGAAGAAAATTATGAAAAAGAGAGGTTAGCGAGAGAGAGAAGACGAGCGCAAAGAGAAAAGGTGAGCACCGAGAGGGAAGGCGAGCACCGACAAGAAAAGTGAGCCGAAGAAGAAGGCGAGGGTGGAAGAAAAGAATGACCGCTGGGAAGAGAGCGAGCGCCGGGAGAAAGAGTGGGCGCCGAAGCAAAAATAGAAAACTGGCTGCATAGAACCACGGCTCGGGCTACACAGCGAGTCGTGAATAGGAACGAATGAGAATGTTGCTACTCTTGCTGGTTATATACTGGAAGCGTGATCCCTTCCGACCCAGCGGGGACGGTGTCCCGGCCCTCCATTGTGTACCAATTCCTTGCTCAGTGTCAGTCCCTTGCCGCGACAGACTGATCCCTAGGCTCATCTCGTGCTGTTTAGGTCTGGTGCCTGGATTATCCTCGGCGCGGACCGGCCCCGGTGGTGTAGCCATCAGCATAAGGGTGCRCCACATGGCTTTCCATTGGTCCRCGCAGGCTCGGCGCCCTGCTGCACAGCAGAGCACAACCGGCCTGTGGYCGTGGTAGCCGCCGGGTTCGCCCTGGGACGCGGAGGTGAGAAGACCGRCGCAGTCTTTTCTACTGCKCKCCGAGTGAGCTTCTGTCAAGTTATGGGTTAGGTGCAATTATTGTCGGAAAAGGAAGAATAAGATGTCAAGTCAAACTCATTTTCTTTTGTATGGGGAAATTTGTTGGCCTCAGGCCGYTGTGATGCTGCGGTTCCCTTTCCGATTTTGAATTGTCGTCATCATTATTATTATTATTRTTATTACCACTAAAATTCYCTATTTTCGGTTTTCCGCCTGTCGACCTRTCACTTCGTAGGAAAAGAGGAARAGCGCTGATTCGGGTTTCGGACTGTAACAACAGTCTTATGGCCTGGGTTTACTRATCCCTTGTATATCACCTGTACCAKACCTGCTTGTCTGAACCGTGCGGACCCCGGTGGCCAGGTTAAGAGGCAGATACAGTGAGAACTAAAAAGAAAGGAAAATGGGAAAAGAAAGAAAAGGGACCCCAGATCCGTGTGTGAGCGCGGGGCGTGGTTCAGGCAAGGCTGGTGCACGGAGGGATTTTGTGACACCACCCTTTTCCTTCCTTTTCCTTTCCCTGTGGTTATTATTGTTACTTTATTTTTTTTATTATTATTATTCAGTTTTCTAGGTCCAATTTTCTACCTGTTGGCATGTCCTTTCACGGGAAGCCAACGGTTCGGATTTTGAACCATCTTTTTGTGGCCTAAGTAGGCCGATCCCACGTATACAGTCAGCGGGTGMGCTTCGAACTGACGTCGGGCGACAGGACCTCAAAAGGAGGGCGACCCGCGGCCGCATTGGTAGGAGGCTTATCACCCTCTTCGTAGAGGGTCATAAGCCCCCTCCTTGCCATCGGACACGGGTACCCGTCAGGCATAGGACGACGCTTGTGTTTTGAGGGAAGGAAAATGCTTGTCAGTATTTCATTATGGGATACAAAATTGGGTCGCCGTCCTGTCGTGAGGATTAGCGACTCTGTAGCCGCATAGCGGTTTCGGACCGTACTTCAACCGTTGAGTTTCCGTTTTTGAATTATTTAGTTTTGCTTTGCTTTTCTTTTTCGAAATATTAAAACTGCTAATATGAAGGAGAATTCAGAAAGGGCTAGAGTTGGTCTCTTCCTTTAGTACGTAGAGTTACGGCCTATAAAAAAAAAAAAACGGGGAAGGAGAGTTTAGTTGTACGCAGCACACTAGTTGCAGAGTACTTTCTGTCGCAGGGTGTTTCCTCTGCACTAGCGCTGCCGGCCTGAGACAAGAGAGAGGGCGGATCTTCGGGGCCTGTAAGTGGCTATCTCTCTGCGAACGCCTGGAGAATAAGTTCTCGGCTATCCTGAGTGGCAATGGCACTACACAGCTATAGGCCGGGTGTTGGCGGCATACAGTGTGCTGGGTTCCAGTGTCGGGGGAAGGCCCTCAAATTATGACAGCCCTGGACCATAATGGGCGAGAGGTAGTCCGGCTGAAACTCTGCATTGAAGGGGGGAGAGAGGAGGAGGCGCGAGCTGACCAGAGGCTGCACGCTGCCATTTCCGAAGCGCGCGACAGGGCGGAACGGAGATGCAGACGAGATGGGGTGACCGTGGGCTTGAGGGTGACGGTCATTTATCATGAGACCGAGTCATCCACTGGGACAAAGACAAGGGAGGAACAGCACAACGAGAGAGACTCAGGCGGGGAGAGTGAAATGAGGGAGGCGGACCGAGAAACGGACCTCAGGTCCTGGAACAGACCCGAGGAGATCCAAAAGCACCATCGAGCCGCGGAGCCGGTGGAAAAGGGACCTGAGGCCAGCTCTCGACAACTCATGCCCATAGGCCGCGGAACAAAAAGACAGCAGAACAAGGGGAAAGGACGTGTGTAAGGCAGCGGTACGAGAGGATGTTGGTCATTCAAAAGCGGGGTATGAGCTACGGGGCAAGGGCAAGCATATGCGAGGCACAACAAAAGTGTGAGTGAGAGGGAGAGAAACGGTTGACGTCAAAGCTAGCGGGTAATGCACGAGAACGGAGAGTGAGCCTGCTGCGCTCGTCAGTGAGGGGGAACAGGATGAATCTCGAAACGAAGTCAAATACAGCAGGACAGGGACATGCTTGGGGGACTTGTCTGACAAGTGGCGCGCCCTGGGAAGAGCAAGAGGGTGGTCAACTAGAGATGTGTGGATGAGAGCCGACAGCGTGCTCGATGCACGCGTGGCAGTCTGATAGGACGGAGAGAGGTTAGTGGGAAAGAAGAGAAGCGGCGAGAGCTGAAACGCGTGAGTAGGTGGAGGATGATGATGTCAACTGAACTTCAATATTTGACGAGCCTGAGAAGTGACCGTAACTAGCGGTGTACGAGTGTAAGTGACGTGAGACAGACTGTAGGGTCGTGAGAGGTGATTGAGAGGTCAACGTAGATCGCCTCTTGGGCTACAGGGCTCAGCGTGTTCTGCCATTTCTGCGCTCAGTCCAGATAACTCTCGGGGAAACGTTTTCCGAGGCGATTATCATGGGAAATTTCCAAGAAGCTCCGATGAGTGCCGAAACTATTGCTTAGCCGCTTGATCCCGTCGCTCACTGACTAAAAGAGGTCGCTCAACATCAAACACCTACTCTTCTTACATGGTGTATGTGAGCGGGACGCGTGAGTGGAAGTATCGCTGATGACTTCAACAGTGCCTCTGCGTTCCTGTGCAATGAGGGAGCCCTGATTTTCTTAAAGACAAGTCAGTTCACCACCTGTCACGCTGCCTCTGAGTGATCCTGAACTTGTGTCTGCCAGAGGTTGCTGGCGTGCATCATCATGGTTGCTCTGGTCGAAATTCTCACATAAGACAGTGACCGTTATGAGAATACTCCTTTTAACTTTATTAATTTTCGGTTCTTGTTCTGACTTTTATTTTAGTAAACTAAGATGATTGGTCATTGTTTAGCCGGTTATGTCTTATCATAACAAGGGTCTATCACACGGGTAAACAAGGGAGAAAAGCCCCGATCCACAACAATAATTGAAAATGTGCTTGCCGTGAAAAGAATCTAATGTACGCGCTATTATTCTAAGGGAATTAGCAAGACGGAAGTGGTTGGGTAATTTTTGCGCTGGCGCTGTCAATTGGTCGTACTTCTCTGCTCTGAGGGGTTTAACCGGCCACATGCCGAAGTTAAAGAATCGAACAACTTTTGTACTCGTGTGCAAACGGGCTACGTGACTACACTGTTTGACGGCACCGAGTGATGGTTTTGTGTGACTGCACTGCGTGATTGTATTGTATGACTGCATSACGTGGTTGCATCGAGTGATCGCASTGCRCAACTGTATCATGAGATTGCATCGCTCGACTACTTCGGGTGGTTGCACCGCTTGATTGTACCATGTGACCGCATCTTGTGATTGCATCAGATACTTGCGAGAGTRCATGGGARTGTGGGTCGTAGACCTGCATGTGCACACCCTATTGAATGGCCACCAACAGTGATACTAACTCACTCGAGCTCTGAGAAAAAAGTYGAGCGTGTGACTGCATAAGCCTACAAGTTCCCACCCGTACGTGTGTATGTAGACGAATGTTCGATTGAATGTACTTGTTGGCCTGGTGACCACTGGCAGACTTTTGATTGAACAATACAGGTATATCTCCAAGCTCGCCGGACGGGCTTATTCTGTTGATGGAAATGCGAGAATGAATCTCAGGCCGTGCTTTCAAGGTCTTACACTTCTCTGAGTAAATGGGAAAAAGAAAGTCAGCGCTGAGAAAAATCCACTATATTCTTGCCAAGTTTTTACTTGACGGTGATTGACTGACTATTATCCTGTCGATTTAGCCAGTGACAACTAATTAAGGGAGAGGGGAATTACCACAAAAACAGAGTCAGTGAGTTCCACGTTTATGCATCTGTTTTGTTAGACTGCAATACGTGCCCAGTGAACTGATCGTTGTGGTGCGAAAGGGGGGGGGTCCAGACAGACCACCTGGTGGCTTGGGTTCTGAGTTACGGAGTCTGAACTACTCGGTCTATGCAAACAACCAGATCATTATTAGGTACATTTAGTTACTGGCAAGTTGTACTTGGCATCAAGAGTGCACAGTCGCTAACCCAGTGAAGGCCACATCTAGTACTTCTTCTGGGGCACTAACAAAACAAGAATTGTGGTTATCGTGCAAAGGACCCAGTTTAGTGGAAGGGGAAGGAGCTGCATAATTCCTAATCGGTTATGCTGCATCGTCGTGAATAGTGCATGAGCGAGTCACACATTGTGACTCAGTAGTCTGTTCTTGGTTGTGTCGTACGCGACTGGTAGGTGAGCTGAGTATAAACGCACTCTGTTTAGAGAGGTTGTCCGGCGCGACGAGTCCCTTAAACCGGACCCTACAAATATAAATTCAGTTTTGAGGACTTAATTATGCGAACCCGGTCTAAGTTATGATAACCAATTTGGGTGAACTCAGACTACAATCGGACATACTTGACTCAGACCAGAGTTAAGCAAACCCAAAATAGACACCACCAGGCCAAAGCGGGCGCAAGCATAATCAATCAAGTTTCTTGAGTGTGTTCTGTTGTCATGGACCACGAAAATTGACGGAGAGTTATCGTTGCGTCCTGACACTCAGACAACAGAACTCGAAACTCGGACCCGGATTATTTGGACTCAAACTCGGACAACCGAAATTGATCTCAGATATTTAGAAACTGTTGAGAGTGGTACTCTGACCCAGCACTCGGACACGGCTTCACTGGTAACAGTGCTTGGAGACAACAACGAGGAGTAGTAATCAGAGACACCAATTCATACAGTGAGCAAACAGTGGCCAGACAGCTATCAAACGTCGTCCTGTTGGCGCCCAGATTACCTCGTGCTTGAGGGTGATGATCAAGGCATACTGCTACATAATCTGAGTGTAAGAGAGAGGAGGACAAGAAGGGTGACGAGATCTTAGTAGTAAAGAATACTCTAATTAGAGAAAAGCAAGAGGGGTGGGAGGTAGGAGCCTGCCTAGATATGGAATTTAATAGAAAAATTCAACGTGAGTACGYTGTCCAAAGGGTGAAGAGTGAGAGGTATATCGAATATGTGGTCTACTTCTATGGGAGGGAAGGCAGGGTACACAGCATCGGCTCGTCGCTAGAGACTGTGGAAAAGGCCAAAGCGAAGTTCTCGTGAGCTAGGCCGCGCGGTTGGCACAGTGTCCAGAGAGGTTTCAACGCTCAGAGTTGCGTTAAAGCTCACGACTGCGCTCGGAACAGTTTCCAATGCTCAGATGGTACTTGGAACTGTGCTSAGAACTGTACCCTGAGTTACACTTAGGATTGTGCTCTGAATTGTATTCAGAACTGTACTCAGAGTTGCACGCGGAACTGTACTCTGAATCGTACTTGGAACTGTACTCGGAACCCTACTTGGAACTGTACTTTGAATCGTACTCGGAGCGGTACTCAAATTTGTACTAGGGACAATACTCAAACTGTATTTGAAACTGTACTCAGTGCGTTCCTCGAGATGATACTCGGGACTACGCTCAGAACAAGTATTTAGGGCGATGCTCAGGAGCGGCAATTAACTGTGGATTTAGCCACTGTCCAACCTTTGCATAATCGGCAAGCAATTAACTCTGACCGTAATAGACTTTTATAAGCAGTACTTAGAACCATCATTCAGATCCATCATTCGGACCCAACATTCAGACTCAGTCTTCAGAAGCAACACTTAAGGAACATTATTCAGAAAACAGCAAGTAATCGGTTTCTGGAACAGTAAGTCGTCAGCCTTCGGGGCAACAATCAATCAATTTTCGGGACAGCAACTTCAGTTTTCTGACCAACCGCTACTAAGCTTACTGGTCAGCGATTGTTCAGACCCCAAATCAGCATCAAGACACGGCACTCAGAGAACTACAGCTAGCTGCCAGCAACCGGTTTTCAGCAGAATTAACTCAATGCTCTTTCCGTACTCGAATCTTTCAAAAGTCACCTGTCTCAAGTTGGGAGGACTGRTGTAGCGAGAATTCAATGGGGATATGGAAAGCAACAGCACGATTAGAGTCTCATGCTCGCTGTATCAGAGTACTGCAGACACCTGGAGGGAGAGTGGGGTTGATGAGTACAATCAGCAAACTACTATGATGATGGAACAARCACTGGCCCTTGTGAGAAATCACACAAAAATAGAGTACACGTACTACCTGCACGACAAGAATGGCAGACTATGTGCCACCATAACTTCTGTGGGTACTATTGAGGAAGCGAGAAGGACTGCTGGCAGCCATTAGTGAGCATTTCGCCTCCGAATAGGTGTAACTCTCTTTATCCGAATATTCAGCAATTAGTTTTTTAGCAATCAATTTTTTTCAGCAATTAGTTTTTCAGCAACCAATTTTTTTTTCAGCAATCATATTTTCAGCAATCAGTTTCAGCAATCAGTTTTCAGCAATCGTTTTCCTGCGATCAGTTTGGCAGTCAGTTTTCCGGGATAGTCTGATCAGGTTATATGGGCAAGAGTACTCATGAGCACAGTTCAGTCTTCTCCGGTCAGTGAGTCAGTACTGGCCAGCCTCAATCGGATCTCATGCAAAGAGGCATTTCATTATCGGTATGTTAGTGCTATTGGTTTCAGACAGGGAGATCTGTCAATCTTCATTGTCCAGACCAGTTTTGTTGATGGCACTATCCACGATCTGAGGCCTTACCTGAAGAAAGGCAAGGAGACTCATGAACTTTTTGATCCAGTCTGGGTCTCAGCCACTGAATATCTTGAGCAGAGAGAGAGAGAGCTTGATGAGAGTGACACTACGTTGATCCGCGGCTACGGGCCTATGCTCTATACGGACTATCCTAGGCCTCCAATCCCTTTTCTTCTCATAGATGACACGAGTTGGCTCGATGTGATTGGATTGGCAAAGAGGTACATCTCTTCGGCGGTGATCGAGATTGAGGTGTTGACTGAGTCCACTAAGTATCCCTACCTCAGACGAGGAGTCTTGTCAGTGGACGGGCTGCCTACATTGTGGGAGGAGTTCTGCTCCATGGTTAACTACCGTGTCATGTGCCTTGGATGGTCATGCTCAAAGCTCACTGGTTATAGGTGGCTCTTTGTCACGAAGCCTCAGTCACAGATTGTACGTGGGCGTGGGTCACGGCACCAGAGAAGATCAGTAAAAAGAGTTTGAGAAAGACTGACAAGGGGGATGAGTGAGGACTCTTGAGAGGTGTTGACCATGCTCATTCACATGTACTTTCTGAGATTATTACGAGTTCTCATTCTTCCCTCACTCGACTGCCTCTGTTTTGTTAGAGTCAGTCAGTCTTGTTTTCTGCATTATTCTTGGTTGATGATTGTCATTGTGGACATTTTGTCACAGTTCTCAAAATCAGATTGACGTAATTGATGCATGCATAGCACCCCATAATTTTATGATTATTGTTTGTATGAATTCTCCGTTGTTCCGAATCAAAATAAAAGATTCCTAAGACCGGGGACCGGCGAAGATCGCAATTGAAGGGTCTCGCTCGAAGCCGGACGCACAAAACACGAAGGGATTTGCATTATTTAATTTATTTTATTTATTGCAATCACATACAAAATCCTACATAACAGCCTGTTGGCTTTCCGGACGCCCTGAGAGGCCTGACTGGGAAAAAGTGCGACAGCGTGTGCGCACGCTATCCCGACTGCTCCGCCTACGCAGTGACACGCATGTGGCCCACGTGCCCCGATCCCGATTCTGCGCGCTTGTGCGCGCACTATCCCGACTGCCCCGGCTGCGCAGTGACACGTGCAGGTCCCGTGCGCCCAAATCCCTATCCTGCGGGCGTGTTCGCGCACTATCCCGACTGCTCCGCCTGGGTAGTGACACGTGCGGGTCCTGTGCACCCCGATCCCTATCCCGCGTTGACGCATGCGGGGTTCCGCGCCACTATGCACCTATGCATCCGGGCCTTCCGACCATGCGCAGAAACTATGCAGGGTTGTGCGGGGCTGTGCGCCTGTGCACTCACCTCTGTGGCCGCACACGGACTAAGCATCGTTGCGCGGCCGTGCGTGTGGGGCCTTCCGACCGTGCTCGCAGGCTGTGCGCCTGTAGCCGCGCCTCTGTGGCCCTGCGCGGGCTGCGCGCCCATGCGCGCGGGGCTTCCGACCGTGTGCGTGGGTCCATTGACCATGCGCGGGGGCTGCATGAGGCTGCGCGCCTCCGTGGCCACGCGCGGCCTCCGCGCCTGTACACGAGGGCCTTCCGACCGTGCGCGGGGGCTATGCGCCTGTGCGCACACCTCTGTGGTCGTGCGCGGTCTTGGGCGATAGTGCCCTTGTGCGCTGGTGTGCAAGGGGCTATGGTGTTCGCACAGGTGCCCATTCACGGCTATGGGGACGCGCTGGAATCCTCCCACACACTCTTCCCTTACCTCCCTTCTTTCTCGTGTGTTCCGCGTTCGAGTCACTCTTCCGCTGGTGCTTCTGTGCACCTACACGTGCGCCAGTCCCAAGTCCCGTCGTACGCCCGCAAGTGCGTATGTGCGAAGTCCCCCCATTCCTTGAGCCCGGTTGGGCTTTTATACTTTGCGGGCCCTCCTCTCGGAGTGCCTCGGCCCCTTATTGTGCTTCGGGGCTGCCAAAAAGTTGCAGCTCCCCGGTACCATGGCTCCCCCAAGCCTATACCTGGGCCTGTTTGGGCTCTCGAAAGGTTTTCAAGGAAGGGGTCCTTTTTGTCGAGTACCGGGCCTTTTGCAGCGCCCTGGTACCAGGCCTCCTTCCGAACCTAAGCCCAGCCTGCCCTCCCATGGTCCCCATATGAAAGGTACGGGCCTTATAGAATTCCGCAGGGCCCAAACCCCAGAATTAATAATTACATGGTCCAAGGGCCCTTTCCCCAGCCTTAGGCCGACAGGCCCTCTTTGGCTTTTTACTCAGGGCCCAAATGTCGAGGCCACAAGCGTGTCCAAGCAGTGTTTTCTTCTCTATACTGATCCCATGATGAACTCCGGTGTCGACCGCCGCTTAGTTCGCCTGAGGCTCGCCTTAGAGCCCAGCGCCCCCTTTTGACTGGCCCATCGCCCGACATTTTTCCGTAAGTCTGGCCTCTCCATTCTTGTGCCTTGTCCGGAGCCTCTGGCATTCTCTTCCACAACCGTCGTGCTTTTATACCTTGAGCGGGACGGTCCTCTGCAGTGTCCATAGAAGAATGCTCACCTATTCTTTGTGGTCCGCCTTCTCCCTGACGTGTCGTCCCTGATACTCGTGGCATGAACTTGATATCACAATTCGTCGATGTTGGTCACGCCCCACCTGGTAAACCGGTACCCTCCAAGTGTCATCTTCAAGGAAGTAAGGGGCAGCGTAAGGCTGGAGTCTTATTCAGAAACTGTAAGTACGGGGAGCACAATTCTCGTCAAAAGCTGCAGCCCTCATCATGACCCTGAACGTGATGACGTGAGGTGTGTGTGGGTGGGGGGGGGGGGGGGGGGCGGGTAAGAAAAGGACAATTCCTTTCAATGCATCCAACCTGGTATGGGGGCCATACTACAAGTCGAAGTTCACGTGGAGTATGATCACCTTCAGAAGCTTCAACCGTTCATGACCCTCAACGCTATAAAATGGAAAGAAAAAAAAAAAAGGCTCGCATGCTAGCTACCATTCTTTTGAATGTATCCGACCTGGTATGGGGGATGATACATTCCGTATTACAAGTTGAAGTTCACAGGGAGTATGATCCCCTTCAGCTGCAACCGTATTCCTGCCTCTGAACACTACGCATTGAGAAACAAAAGAAAAAAGAAAACAAACAAACAAACGGTTCAGGTCATGTGCCAGCTACCGTTTTCGGGAATGTATCTGACCGCAAGTAGGGCGCTATGCATTCAAAACTAGAAGTCCACTGGGAGCACCTTTTCTTTCAGAGCTGCCATCCTCATCATGGCACCGAAAGCAACCACACCGAAAAAAAATAACGAAGAAAAGAAAAGTTTTGGGGCCCTTTCCGGCTAGCTTATTCAGAACTGGATCAGACCATAAAGACGGGAGTACGCATTTCAAACCAGCAGTGTCTATTCCTTTTGCTCGTTCGGGAAGAGGAACCTCAGCTGTCTTTGCAGTGATTCCCCGTGAGGCTCGGCGAGCTAGCATGTGGAAACAAGGGGCCCTCGGCGAGCTAGCTTCTTTCAATTGTTCTTTTTTCTTCTTCGTTCTTTCTTTTCACAAGTGGAAACAAGGGGCCCTCTAGTTTCCATGTGCTGGTGGGAGGTCCAGCACCTCTTCTTCACAGAGGGCGGTACCACTAACCCCTCTTTTTTCCATCTGCTGGTACCTGTTACTTTCAGCCCCGGCAAAAACTGGTGCGGAGGGCATTTTTAGGTTCGGCATCAATATCTGAGAAAAACGAGGCCGAAACGTCAAACGCCGTGCCCCCCGTTGATAAATTAGATCGGCGGTCGCGGTTTCGTTTCGCGCCTCCAGAATTTGAGGTGTCAGGCCCGCAGCCCAGATGCCTATGTACTGGCGCTTTTAAGGCGGGGGGAAACAAAACGGAAACA
>BFEA01000462.1:327280-340331 GCA_003427395.1 Chara braunii | reverse complement strand
TCGTCCCACCGATGCTAACTATTGCCCCATCGCTCGAGCACTGCCGCCTCATGCCAAGGCTTTGGCTATGGAGTACTTCATGTGGTGGTCGAACCAGGGAGTGACGAGCGTCACCTCCTCACCCTCTCCCGCACAACCAAGTCCAGGATCCGCATCAGCCCGTGACGCGGGATGAACAAGCACCTCAGGCTCTCCACGCGTGTGTCAGGCGCGTCGCCGCCATGTCTGATTCTCCACGTGCCGTACTACTTCCTTCTCCCTTCATTGGAATATCGGCGTCGATATTATTCTCCAGCCCACTCGCGCTCCGTCGTCACACACGCTGATGCAAGCACACGCGCGTACACATGCTCAATCGCGCGCCCACACGCGTGATGTAGCACCGAGTCGCACACGCTCATGCGCATGGTGCACGCGCTGCACACATGCGCCTGCAAGATGCGCACGTGCACTGATGCTGCTGCTCCAGCGCTAGCGGGCGCCATTTTTTTGATGGCAGAGTCCTAGTCAGAAATACAGTACCGACTGTCATCATACATATGGAAGCAAAAACTTGCATGGAGTATCCCTTCGTAATCCTCACGGTGCAACGCATGCAAACCACATGCTAGTTGAATCTCCGGCAGGTCATGACAAAGTGGCATGGAGCATCTTTCTTGGGCTTCCTCAGTATGTATTCCTTCTCTACGGGCAGACGACGACAGGAGGAATCGTGTGTGTGTGTGTGTGTGTGTGTGTGTGTGTGTGTGTGTGTGTGTGATCAAATGGAACGAATCCATTAGATTGATATCCTGTGTGTGTGTGTGTGTGTGTGTGTGTGTGTGTGTGTGTGTGTGTGTAACCGTGCGTGCGTAAATATGTGTGCATATGTGTATGTGTGTGTGACACCAAATGGATTCGATCAAATGGATCGAATCTATTAAATCCATATCCTCTGCGTGTGTGTGTGCACGTGCAGGCATTCACACACACACACACACACACACACACACACACACACAAGTTATACATGTAAATAGTTACTATCTTCCAATAAAAAAAAAATAAAAAATAATATTGGCAAGAAAAAACGAAAAAAAAGAATGATTTTTACTTTAAAAATAGGTGATGCTGGGTTGGTGTGAGTAAAGTAAACCACTTTTCTCAGGGTTATTGTTAGTCCATATCCTCTGTGTCTGTGTGCGCGGGCACACACACACACACACACACATCTCAGGGTTATTGTTAGTCCATATCCTCTGTGTGTGTGTGTGCACGGGCACACACACACACACACACACACACACACACACACAGAAACGTGCATGCACTCACACACACGCATTGCAGGGTTGGCATGAGTAAAGTCGACCACTTTTCTCAGGGTTATTGCTAACTCTGGGTGATGCGGCGAGTCCTTACCGATCAGTCAAATGCATCCTCAGCAGACTGTAGGGGTTCAACCTCCTGGCGAGTCAGTGAAGGTCTGACGAAACAGTCTAGCACAGTCCTGCTTTTTTTAGTGTATTCTACTGTACAGTGAATATGACAACACACACCCACACACACACACACACACACACACACATTTTGTTTTTTTTTCCTTTGAACTCACACGCCCCCGAAAGCTTCCACATACGCACGCCAGCAGGGGGCACGCACTCAGTTTTATCCCGCTCCCTGCCACGTGGCAAGTTCAAACGTGTTTGAACGTACCACGTGGAGGTTTGAACGGGACCGTTAAGACATGGACACACGTTCTGAGCGTTCGGGCCCGTTCGGGCCGTTAAGACACGGACGCACGTTCTGAGCGTTCACACCGTTACATAACGAGGTACCAACTACACCGTTCCATACATACATAGCAAGGTACCAAACACCCTTGAGATATAGCTCTCCTGCTCCTCTGTGGCCGGATATTCAACCAGCACGGACTCAGAGATACTGACCACAACAGCAAAAATCAAAGGGCCAGCCTCCTGCATCTCCCTCCCTCAGTTCCGTATACTGTAATGATCCTGCCCTATGAAATCCAAGCCCTCCTGCTGGGCATCTGCGATCATCGCCCATTGTTCATGCCAAATCCTTCAGGACAGACGGGGGATGATCGCAGGGTGGGAGAGAGTGGGCCCATTCTCAACATCTTCATGGGCCCACTCGCTCCCACCCTTACCAGCACCTCCCCCGTCATTTTTTTTTAATTTTTTTTTTTAATGCGTGTCATCCTTGAGCAGGGGCCATGCTAATATTCTGTACCGTTCCCAGTTGTAACGGATGTCGCGAAGGACCTGGGATTGTCTTTTATGTTTTGTTGGACATCCTTCAGCACAGACGGCGGCAGTCGCAATAGATTGATTACTTTCTTTTGCAGGCAAGGTGTTTTGATATCCTGGTTGGTCTTGTCTCTACCGTCGTTTGCCCTGTGAAGTTGGGGGGCGGTGCTTACATGTGGGACTTGTCATCTAGGATTTGTTTCCCCCTGTTTTGTTGCGTTCGGCTGTTTCCTTCCCTCTTTTCTTTGCCTCTTTGCCCTCTGGCTGAGTGCAAGTGGGTCGATATGACACACCCGGGGGGGGGCAGCCGCCGTTCAACTTACATCCACGTGGGCGGGACCTTGTACGCAGAAGGTTCTGAACAGGAGTTGTAAGGAAGAAGAGAAAAAAATTCACAAAAACGAATTCATTTTTTCCTTGTTTTCTTTCTGTTTTGTTTTCGCTTTCGCGCTCTGATATGCTTGTGACAATATATATTCAACACCCCCCCCTCTGCGTCTTCGTCTTGACCACACCTCCCCTCCCCCCGCCCCCCCCAACTTCCCTTCCTCTCCTCACCCGTCTATTCCCCCTTCCGTTTTCCTCTCGGATCTGTCGGTCACCACCTCAGACCTCAATCGCCTGCCTGCTTTCGTTCCTCCCACAGACAAAGAAATAGGAGAGCTAGGAACAAACACAGTCCCCTATAGAAGACACAAAGTGCGACTTCAGAGACACAAAGTGCGACTTCAGAGACAAAGTGCGACTTCAGAGCATAACATACTGCGCATGAGTCTTTTTTTTTTCCTCCACCGAATTTGGGCGTACTTGCGGTCAAAGGCCGGCCGTCGAGAAAAACTCCTCCGGAGAATGCCACGTGCGTTTTATGAACTCGGTCAGATTCGGCGAGAACAAGTTCTAATAGCGAGTATGCACTTCGTTCAAGCGAACATTCAAAATCTTTTCGGGACCAAAAAAAGCCTAAACGTACTTTATGAGCATCACGCCCTTCGCATGCTTCGCTAACACAACCAAACCCCGGTCAGTGTACTCGGAGAACACCGAGCTAACTGAACAACAACCCTAGCACACTACCATCTTCCCCCGAGTAAAACGTACGGTCATTATAGCCGTACTTGCTCACCTTGCTGTCCAGATGCAGCGAAAATGACCGTACGTTTTTATGCGAGGAAGATAGGGGTTCACTGTACGTGTTCATCGTACGAGTAGAAAGAAAAGATAGATCGTGCAAGCCATGACGGTAATTTGAAGAGTCGACACTAGTGCGAGGAAAATAGATCGTGTCAAAAAAAAAAAAAAAAGATCATGTACGTCTTCAGTGTACGAGTAAGAACAACCTCCATTGTACTTCTGGATCCACTGCCGCTCCGCCCCACATCTCCCCCCCCCACCCCCACCCCCCACGCTCGCAAAGGGTGGGAGATCAAGAAAAGTCACCTAATTAATGCTGCTGCCTTCGATCTACAAATGGTGCAATCCTGGGCTTTAATTGATTAGAAACCCCTCCTACACTACTACACCCTTTGGTCCTTGTCGGCGCTACCGGTCGATCAAAAGCCCAAAC
This sequence comes from Chara braunii, assembly GCA_003427395.1. Taxonomy (NCBI): domain Eukaryota; kingdom Viridiplantae; phylum Streptophyta; class Charophyceae; order Charales; family Characeae; genus Chara; species Chara braunii. Next base: position 336,515 of record BFEA01000462.1, on the reverse strand, counting down.
GCAGAACCAGGATGTGCGAATGACAGAAAGAAAAGAGAACCGAGTGGAAGTGCACAACTACAGCTATGCCCTCTCATTACATCGGGGATTACCTTCTTCCCGCGAATAAAACGCACGGCCATTTTCGCTGCATCTGGACAGCCAGGTGAGCCAAAAGCGGCTGAATTGACCGTACGTTCTATTCGGGCGAAAATGGTGGTAGCTCACAACTCAGCCAGCTGATAAGAGCCATGAAGAGAAGATCCACCAGGCATCCACGAAAGCCGAACAAGGAAAAAAAGAAAGAAAAACTTTAAAATTTTAAGAAACGAGACGAGTGAGAGAGGACAGGAGGCGTGCGATAACCTTTCGTCGTGGTGGCAATTTCCCGCTCAGGGCACCCCCTCACACTGCGGTCTTTTTCGGACGAATATGCGCGTAATCAAGGTCAGATGCATTCAGGAAAGTACTAATCGGATGACGATCCCCTAGCAACGGTAGTGTTCTGTGTCCAAACAAGAAGAAAAAGAAACCTAAACGCAGCGCAGACCCCTTACAACTTCCCCTAATTTTGACACAAAACCCCTAAAGCAAGGGCGGCAAACATAAACCAACCTAATATAATAAGGCGAAGGCAAGGCAGGCTTTCGCCCTAGGTTATCGTCTTCTTCCCCCGCACACAACCCACACCCATACTGAATGTATACAAGCTATCTTTCCATCCCGATACGCTCATAATGACAGTACGTCGCGTAACACGGAACACGGTCATCGTCAAAGCACCCAGGTGTACACAGCCTGCATGTTCTGTCAAAGAATTTTAATATACATATCAATATATATTGTCACAAGAATATCAGCGCAAGAACGAAAAAAAGTACGATAACAAAAACAAGGAAAACATGAATTCGTTTTTTTTTTTCCTTACAACTCCCCACTGTTCAGAACCGCTTGCATACAAGGTCGCCCGCGTGGATGTAGGTTGCGCGGCGGGATATATATATATATACATATACATACATATATATTGTCACAAGAATATCAGAGCGCAAATGCGAAAAAAAAGAAAAAAAAGAAAGAAAAACAGGAAAAAATGAATCCATTTTTTTTATCTTCCTTGTACCTCCCCCTGTTCAGAACCTCTTGCGTACAAGGCCGCCCAAGTGGATGTAGGTTGCATGACGATGCATATAAACGTACATATGTCAATATAGACAGCCGCCAGGTGAACCGTAGGCAGAGAGGGAGAAGACGACAACAAACGAGAGGCTGTGACAGAATGTTTCGTCGGCGTTCCACCACCTCGTCAAAAGGCAGAGATGTGTATACATATATACATCTGGAAGTCCAACGAACAGCCAGCCAGTTCTCTATGACGATAGAAATATAAATGCACATAAACATATATCCCTTCCTCTTTTCTTTGCCTCTTTGCCTTTTGGCTGTGTGCAAGTGGGTCGATATGACACACGGGGGTGGGGGCAGCCGCCGCTCAACCTACATCCACGTGGGCGGCCTTGTACGCATAAGAGATTCTGAACAGTGGGAGTTGTAAGGAAGAAGATAAAAAAACGAATTCAATTTTTTCCTTTACTTTTTTCTTTTTTTCGCTTTTGCGCTCTGATATTCATGTGACGATATATATATGAACAACGATAACAGCATCGACAGAGTCCAAACACCTACACGGAAGCACTTCAAGGAAAAAGGCAATCGAGTTCCTTCCGCGCCATAGTAAAACAAGGGGCTCGTTCAACCCCCCCCCGCACAAATTACCTTTTAAAAATAAGGGGGGCTCGTTCAACCCCTGCTTAGAGCAGATTACCTCACTTGGAGTCTATGTATTACCATTACTCACCAAATTTACGTTCCAAAAAAAACAGGGACAGCAAACTCTTGTTCCGTCGAGAGACAACATATCACACGACCAGCGCATTAATAAGAGAAGAAGAATACAAATCCGACCTTCGCCCCAACGCCATCTCGAACGACCATTCTCCCATGCGTTGCAGCGATCACTCTGGCCTGCATGATTAGCCATCCTGCGCATAAAACACGCTGGTAGCATTGTCAAGACGCAAATAACACGAGAGACGAAGCCTCCATTACAAATTGCAGTTCCCCATTGCGCTCACATCAGGAACACGACAGCCAGACGCAGTTTCTGAGAAACAATTGACTAAAAAACACTCCCATCACGAACGCATCATGGGCAAATTATACTCGAACAAAGACCGGACTGAGTAACATAGTCGAACAAAGAACGGAAAGAGAAGTACTTGCACCCTACAGACGCAAATAACACGAGAGACGAAGCCTCCATTACAAATTGCAGTTCCCCATTGCGCTCACATCGGGAACACGACAGGCAGACGCAGTTTCTGAGAAACAATTGACTAAAAAACACTCCCATCACGAACGCATCATGGGCAAACTATACTCGAACAAAGACCGGACTGAGGAGCATAGTCGAACAAAGAACGGAAAGAGAAGTACTTGCACCCTACAGAGAATGCCTAGCATAGTCGAACAAAGAACGGAAAGAGAAGTACTTGCACCCTACAGAGAATGCCTCGCCGACATTACAGATATGAGACAGACTTACAGACATGAGACACAATTTAGGTCAAAAAAATTTTCGTCCGATTAATGGTAATGGTTCTCTCTCTCTCTCTCTCTCTCTCTCTCTCTCTCTCTCTCTCTCTCTCTCTCTCTCTCTCTCGTGCACATACACAAACACAAACACACAGCTAGACAGAAAGGTAAAAGCACAACTTCACCATTCTTACCAGTCTTCGACAGGACGCTCTATCCTCCTCTCGTTACTTAGAGAACACGAGACGAATTCATCTCCTCCCCATCTCTACCTAAACCGATGACACCAGTAATGACGAATCATGCACAGAGATGTCCCTCTCCAAATAACCATGCACACACAGGAGCGAAAGCGAGAGAGGCACCACCTTCAGTAATAGAAACAGAAACTACACGAGCCCTAGCAACAGGGCACTCATCGTCCGACCTTCGACGGCGATTCACATGATAAAGCGACTTGTCGCCAACGAACTTCCGTCCCAAACCTATGACAGCACAGAGATGCCGCTTACTATTTCGATTGACTCCTAAGAAAAGATTGCTCTGCCTCAAAAGCAGGGACAAGAAATTAACGTCCACCAATCCAGCAGAGCCAAGAACACACAAGCGCAAAATTCCTTCCTTCGTCCTCGTCTTCCCCGACTTACCTACAGAGTATTGGCGAGCTACACATGCTCAAACACTCACCCGACATCGTCCTTCCACCTCCTAATGCAGAACACACACACACACACACACACACACACACGCACACAGAGAACAGCAGACGTACGCGCGGGCAGAGACGCATACACAGAGAGGCGCATAATAGCACGCAAGCAACGGCACAGCGTAAGGACAGAAGAAACAAGCGATAAAATGGAAGCGCCCAAGCATCATACTCTTCCATCAGTATTTCTCAATGACAAGGATCACTATGCACGCCGCGACCGACGTTGAGGAAGAGTCCTCCTCTCGGGAGCCTCCGTCGCAGAGTCCCCGTCTTGTTCTTTGATTCCCTCCCCTCCATCCGACACAGCAGCGTTATCACCCTCAGCCGCCTCCACCTCGCCCGCCTCTGTCCGTGCCTTTCCCTCCTCGCCTTCTTGCTCGCCTTCTGCCACGTCATCCTTGGTCGCTATGTCCTTCTTCTTGATAACGGCCACATCTTCTTCCTCGCCTTCCAGTGTCGTTGCTACCGCCTTCGCTGCGCCTCCACCGAACACACAGCGCATCACCACAAGCATAACCAACAAAGGCACGACTAGAACCAGCACCACTTGCGCCACAAGGCTGTCTTCGATGAACTCCAACGCGGAATCTGCCTGCGCCGCGAATTTCTCCGGGACATTGCTCTCAACCACAGCCCTTATCTTCTTCACTATCGTTGTCCTCAAACTGGCAACCGCCTCGCCATCCCCTCCGTCCTTAGGCTTGCTGCCTTCTGCCTCCTTCTCCTTCAGGTGCTTCACATTCCATGTCTTCTCTCTGATCTCCTTCGCGACATCGACGTCGTGCCCGATCATGATATTGTCAAACAAGATGCCATCGGACATCGTCCACACCTCGATTCCGACGGCGGCGATGGGTTCAATCTCCGGTGAGGTAACCTCAAAGTAATCAGGGTTAGCGATCCGTCTAGGCTTCCACGGACCCTTGTAGGCCGGGTTGTCAATGAGAGGAGCACTCCACTTGCCCTTGTACGCCGGGTTCCTCTTCATCGGTCGCACCCAGTCGCCGCATCCGGGCGCTTCTTCGCATTTAGGGTTTGGCACCTTGGGCGGCTCCCACTCTCCATCCTCATCCTCATCCCAGACGTCGGGTTTGCTCGCCTCAGGATCGTCGATCATCTTGGGCTCGTCTACCAGCCATCCCTCTGGCATGACTGCGTCTTCATCGACCAGCTCCATCGGCGCATCTTCGTCCCAATCGTCCGGCTTCGTGGCTTCAGGGTCGGCAATCTTCGCGTTCTCTACCCAATCAGCAGGCTTCTTGTCGTTCGGATCGTCGATTTCCTTCGGGGGATTGACAGCCGGCTCAAAGTCCTCCAGAAGATTGGCCGTCTTCTTCACCTCGCCGTCGATCAGGACCTCTAGGGTATTGGTCGCGGAGTTGAGGATGGCAGAGTACACGTGACTCTTCTTGTCACCAGGCACCGTAGGAGGAGATTTCAAATGATGCTCCACATACTTATCGGTCTTCGGATTCTTGAGACGGAAGATGAAGTGCACCTTGTTCGTCCCTCCGCACTTGTCCGGACCGAACATGACCGAGTAGCCCGTGTCGTCCTTCAGCTTGCTCGGACTGGTCAAGTCTTGAGGCAGCAAGTACTTCAAGTACGCGCCGCCGCAGTCCAGCCCATTCTGAAACCGCACATCGTACTGCAAGACGGTCGTCTTACCCTTGGGCTCAACTGCCTTGGGCAATTCCCGCGCAATCCCGTACTTCCGCGCCTTTTCGCTGAGCAAGAGGCCGTAATCTTCGCTTCCTTCGGACGGCGCGTGTTTAAACACCCCCTCGTAGCCCGGCTGAGTGGAAACGACCCATCGGTCTTCCCAAGGGGTGTCGAACACTTCCAGGAACTCGAATCCTTCAGACGGAAGCTCCACCTTATTAGGAGGCGATGCCACCGCCTCGGACGCCTCACCCTCGACGCCCACATCCTCCCTCCTCTCTTCCTCCGCCGCTACGGCAACGCGCGTCAGACACGCACATGCGGCAAGGCCAACAACGCCCAACAAGGCGAGCAACCATAGCCGCCGCGGCTGGGCCTTCCCCCCCTTGTCCCGCCCCATCCTACTCAAACCCACTCACCAGTATCTTAACCTAACTTACTGAAGGCCGTCACTTGCTCCTCCTACCTGGAATGTCGCTGTATAACGGCCAGATATGTGTTCTCTACCACCTCTCTTCAACGCGCCTTCATCTTCCAGACAGAAAAAGAGAACCGCTCAGGAGGAAGAAAAACACAAACACAGTCGAAAGAAGAAAACAAACAGCAGGAAAGAAACACGAACGGAACAATGAAAACCAGCAGGAGACACAGAATCTCGCCTTCCCACCGTGACCGAAGAGAAGGATGTGTAGACGCTCACCACCCAGCTTCTCGAGGAGCAGGCCGGCAACTCCAACTCCCCCTCCACCCCCGGGGCGAAGCTGCCTCTTTGCAAAAAAGACCCGCCGACGACCCGCCTCTTCTGCGTGAGAGGACACTGGCCCAATTTTCTGTTCAGCGACCAAGTTCAGCCTTAGTAAGGAATTCCCGGGCCAAGCCACGGGCCTCAACTTCCCAACTAACCGATCGATCGATCAGCCGAGGCAGATCGCCAGCCCTGTTTATCCTCTGAGTCGAACTCACATCTCCTCACCCATCAGCAAGAGTCAGCAAGAGTGATTAAACGACACGCTTGCGATCCCTCGCTTCCCTTCCTCCCCTGCAAATATGCAAGTACAACCTTCACAGCCCCCAGTTACTTCCCTCTAATCACGATTCACCTCACCTCTGAAGCGCAATGGGCACAGACTCACACACGCCAACACAGTTTCTGGCGAAGGTAGAGCAGGAAGAACCCGATGGCCACAAGAACAGTGAGGCAGTGATCCCCCGCGCCACCACCACCTCCCTTCCTCGCACCCCGCTGAGACTCCCAACTGGCATTTACGTGCGCGTCGCAAGTTTGGCGGCGGCAGGCTGCATTGCGCGGGAAGGGCCGACTGCTAAGCGCCACGCCCACCCCCAGCAGCGGTGCGCTCCCGCCGAGGCTTCGCGATGCCGGCGGTCGTCACTGCAGCCTCGGGGAGCCTCTGGGCTCTGCGCTGTGGCGTCGTGTTGTTCTCAGAAGGGGTCACGTGCCGACGGATAACATGGTCCGCCGCTGAGCAAATTTTCGCGCTGAGTTGCCACGAAACTAGCCTCTTTTCCAGCCAGGTTCGTCTTTTCTCAACCCCCTAACTGCTAGCACTTCTACTACCAAAAAAACAAAGCGCACTATGTAATGCCATTGCCAACCTCTGCTACTACTAATAGTAAGTAAGCAACGTGCACTACGAAATAATACTATGCGGCTATGCTATGGGCATATGTCCACCAGGTACCAGTAAGCAAAAGGGCATATGTAATGCTATGCGGCTATGCCCTACCTCGCAAGCAAAGCGCGCCATGTTCGTGTAGCGACGCTCTGGGTCAGGCCGAACGAACGCCGCACAGTAGGACCTGGCCCTAACTTAGCACAAACATAGCACAAACATAGCACAATCAAAGCACAAGTGTAGCACAGTTGTAGTGTAGCACAAACATAGCACCAACATCGCGCAGGAACCATTGGGCTTCCGGGACATATTGGATGGACTATGTACACCTCCGGTCGTCCAGCACCGTAGTGGCCCGGGACCAGGTCCCACTTACCCGAATTCTCAATTTCCGACCGCAGATTAGGAAGATCAACGGTCAGCAATGAAGAATCAGCGTAAGTGGGACCTGGCCCCCGGTCAAGGATGCCCAAGCCTCAACGCGAACGAAGGGTCAGGTCAGTTTCGCCCTTTGTCTAGTTCGTGGACAACAGCCCGCCAGGCTTCAACACTTGCTTAGCACGAACATAGCAATTGTAGGCTCCCGGGGGCCCCCCGCCGTAGTAGTCAGCAATAAATATTTCTGAAAATGGAAAGTAGTAGTCACCAATATTTCCAAAACAATGGAAAATGTATCGTGTGGTAGAACACGGAACCATACGTACGGGCGTAATATATGTTGTGTTGTCTTTTTCAAATTTGTTGAGTGGTCCGACGAGGACCATGATCTCGAGAGGCCCTGGAAGCCCACCACCGTGTGCGACCTGCAGCGCCGGATGTGCCACAGGCAGCAGTGAGGTTCACACCTATGTGTGACCGGTTTCTCCAGCCCTGTTTTACGGAGTCTCCCTGACCAATAGCATGGCGCGCTTTTCGAAATGTCACGTGGCGCCACACGTCCGGCCAAAACCGATTGGAAGTTGCTGTTGCATATGGCCAGGCGGGGGTTTTCATTTCAGGCTCAACAAGGCGAAGGCGGGGAAACGGGTTGTATTATTATTTGATAGGCTGGCCCGCGAGTTAGGGCAAGGCATGACCCCGCCTTCTGGTCAGCGTTGACGGCAAGTTCAGCGCTCTCTCCGCAAGGAAAACAAAGAAAGCAACGCGGGCCCCCTCGGGGGTGTTGACTCTGTGATCACTGATCACCCTACGCTCACACAGGCGAATTTTGTGCGACCCTGTCAGGGTTGGATTGAGGGAAAATTGCATCTGCACCCAGTCCCAGCGCCAACTTGCGTCTATACCCAGAAAACGGCTGGTGGAAATTGTTTGCGTGCACAGGACTGAGGTGGACCCGGTTGTTGTTTGCATGCCCAGGACTGAGGAGGACCCAGGTTGGTACCGCAAAATTGCGGTTATAACCAACTACCGAAATGCACAAACTATGGACATACCCAGGCAAAACTATGGGCATACCCGGGACCTGAGGAGGAGAGGCCAGATTGTTCATATACCCTGCACAAACTATGGACATACCCAGGCAAAACTATGGGCATACCCGGGACCTGAGGAGGAGAGGCAAGATTGTTCATATACCCTGCCACTGGATGGCTGAAAATTATGCTCATACCCTGCAGCCGCTGGGCCACAACGGTCTACTTGGTGGGCATGAGCATAATTTCATGCTCCCGATCCAGGGCCTGCGGGATAGGGTACACCTACAATTTTGCAGAGCGGAAAAGATGGGTACTATCCAAAGTTGAACGCCCTCCGGGTATTGATGCAAGTTTGGGCTGGGACTGGGTATAGCGGCTATTCCCATCTTTAAGTGGGGTACAGATGCAATTTTCTCTTTATTCGCAGCCCTTAGGCTGCGGTATAGTGGGCTTCGGCGTCTATGTCAAGGTGTCGCATTTTTGGCGGTGGGCGACCAGGACGCAAGTGGGTTTTTCGGCGGCAAAAAATTTTGGGGGACCGGTCCTTGGCAAAATTGAGGACTACCTACAGCTAGCTCTGGTAGAACCGGGACTTCTGGAAAAACGAAGGACCGGTCCTCGGGTGGAAGTGGACCCCAAAAAGAAGTGGGGGCATTGGACCGGTCCTCGGGTAGAAGCCGACCCCAAAGAAAGTGAGGGCATGTGATCTGCAAAAGGGCCCTCAGGCCCAGGCGTTGAGCCCCGTCTTCCCAAAACAGGGCGGTCAGGCACAACGAAACAGGCGTTTTGCAAGAGGCAACTTTGGCGATTTTCTGTGTTCAGATGAACATGCACAAAAATCTGAAATTTTGAGAATACATAAATGAGGTCGTGTTCTTTCCATAAATAATAATAGAACATTTACAAAAAATTATGTAGACTGCGAAATAATTATCGCGCCAATTCACCACATTTTCCATTTTTTCCCCTCAGCCATGCCAGGGCCAACTAAAACAATTCTCCAAATTCAGTGAGATTTCGAGCTCAGAAGAATGCGTGAAAAAACCTGAAAATTGGAGTACTCGTAAATTTTGTTGTGATCTTACCAAGACAAACGCTACATAAATTTCAAAAAATCATTCCAACTGCGAAATAGATTGCGGCCGCAATTTGACCCATATTTCAATTTTGCGATTCAACACCTCTCTCTCTCTCTCTCTCTCTCTCTCTCTCTCTCTCTCTCTCTCTCTCTCTCTCTC
>BFEA01000462.1:273336-307359 GCA_003427395.1 Chara braunii | reverse complement strand
TCTCTCTCTCTCTCTCTCTCTCTCTCTCTCTCTCTCTCTCTCATGACGTTGCGTCACTTCAGGAGTGCGGGTTCTAAGAGAACCAAGACCTTGACGATTATCGGAACTTTTCATCGAATGGTAGCTAAGACATACGAGATGGCGGATATACCGCGCGCGATTGACCTGTTCAGACGGGAACTCCGACTCATGGATTACCCATGGAGAATAACCCGCTCCGCGATACTTGCGTTAATCTGAAACTGCAGGGACGCGGACGTCCAAAATAAATTCCAGGAGTACCTGGAAAAGCAAGAAGCACCAAATCGACAGATATAAAACTTAAAGTGCGGAATAAAATACGTCAAAAAATTCACACGACTCGGAATATAAAGCTAAAATCACAAATCGAAAAATCAAAAATCAAAAATCAAAAATATAATTTTGCACGGAATGAAAATGATTTTTCAGGGACGAAAAAGAAACATACACGACTAAGTACCCTGGAATATCACGGAATTTCTGCAGATATAACGACGTAACAGTGTCGCTCACATTGCCAAACATACGAAACAGATAGAAGATGAAAGACCTAAAGCAGTGGAAACGAACCAATAAAGAGAAAGTACTCACCTGGAAATGAAGGAAAATCCACGGCCATGAAAGTAAACAAGAACAAAACAACAAACAAGGCCAGATTCGAGTCAGTATAAAAAATCAGCGGAGTTATAGGCAAGTAGCACAATAAAACGGAACTCCAATAGAGAGGAGAGTACGTGAGTAGCATGCACAGAATCATTAGATATGATGAAAGTAGCTCCAGATTGAAGGCATGTTGGAAATCGACGACGACAAGGGCAACACAGAGAGCGACTGCGGGAGATCCTGAGGATAGATGATGAGTACACTGCAAGGATAGGGAAAGTGGCGGAGAAGGACTGGGAACGAAGGGTATAAATACTAAGGATAGTTGCTGAAATGATTACCTTAGCAGTGAGGTAGAAGGGTAATCGTGACTGGTGTCGCATGCCATGGACATTAGGTGTATGCTGTGAAAGTAAAACCTCGCACGTTCTGTCTACATTTTTATGTGTATGCTGTAAAAGTAAAACCTCGAACGTTCTGTCTACATTTGCATATGTTTATCTTTATGCACAGTGCTTAGAACTTGCGGGCGGTACCCGCGATGTTTGGCACTGTATAGACCTGTGACTCTTCCATTTGACATTCACTGTATTTATCTCTCTCTCATCATTCGTAACCCTTTTCTTTCATGATATCATAGTGGCGATTTGTTGGAGATTACTATATCGTGGAGATTACTCTGCGATTTTTGAAGATTCTATTTTATTTATTTGGTGTGTACTGAAGACGACCAACGACGTTGTGGGTTCTTTTATTGATTTCAAGTACGGAGACTACCTACCTGACGTTCCCAAACTTCAAGGAAGATGTCGCGTTCGTGATCATCGTCGGACAGGAGGCGGCGCAAACACTCATCATCATCTTCCAGATATCAAGGGAGGAAGTGCTCAAGAAAGTGGAGATCGAAAACTCCAAGAGATAGAAGACATAAGTCAAAATTACCATCGTCACGGAGAAGAAGGGCGGAGTCAGAATCTCCAAGGTGGTTCTCGAGACCATTGTGGGAGCAAAGACGGAATGATTTCCCCCCACCGGGAAATCTAGCGTGGTTTACAGCGGATCTAAAGGAAGAAATCTTTAAGCTCCGCCGGGAGATGGACAAAGTTCTCAAGACACTAGAGCAACTCACACGAAAGACAAGTGAAAAGCAGTCAGCTCCTCCGAACAAGGAAGACACTACAAAGAAGCCTGAGCTAACTCCGAACGCGCTCAAGTCCATCTTTGATGAAGCACTGAAGCCGACAAAGATGAACCAAGGGGGACAGAATCAAGTTGGTCCAAGCGCAACCGGTCAGAAGCATGTAGAGGCGGAAGATAAAGTAGAAAGGATGGTATCGGAAGTGCAGAAGGAGGTCAACTACCTGAAGCTACTAAAGTCTGATCTGGCGGTTGTGAAGGGCGCGTTGCAGAAGATCAATGAACTGACTACTACCTGCACTCCGATCGTGTCGTCTTCGGTTCATCCGAACGGATATGTGGGGAACAATGGCTGGACTACCAACTTCAGTACATGGTAGCGACAACATTCCGAGCCGAAGCATGCCAAGCAGAAGCGCACCGAACAAAAGCAGATTGGAATGCGTAATCCCTCCACACCCCAAGAGAGGACGAACGAAGACTAATTGCAACGTGTCGGCAGCGAAGTCGAAGGCAAAACGGAACATTAATTTCGGGGTCGAACCGATGACGGACATGCAGCTCCTTCGTCTTCACTACACGGACGTGAAGGTCTTATGCAAGATGCATGACATCAGGTACAAGGACAAGCCGCAAGCGATCTCGGCATTGAGGCAAGTTCCTGGATTGATCACCTACAAGGGGCGGGACTTCAACCGGGATTCTGATCTTGAAACACAGATCATGCCAGATCCAGATAACATCAGAGTGTCCAATACAATTGGCGGCAATACAAGTGAGGATTATTACGAGAGCCTTTGTACAAGATCAAGCGGTAGTGATGAGTATGGCTCATCCGACACATCTTCGAGCGCTGAAGATCTGTCGGGAAGGTAGAAGACACCTCAACATCAGGCGACCTCACCACGACACAGAAGTGGGAGCAGATACACAGGCTATCAACGAAAATTGAGCAACTAGTTAGTACAGGGAGTTTCACCTTGGTGTAGACATATGTACGTGGGAAGGACAGGAAGACAGCCCGACAAGAGATAGACTGGACACATAAACTTGGCCAAGAATCCAAATAGAGGAGCACGGCGGAAACTATACAGTTGGCTGCACAAATGTGGTTGGGAGAAATATGTTTTGATACCCATTTGGACGGGAGTGAGATCAGAGGTGATAGGGATGGAAGCAACACTTATTAGGAGACTGAATCCATTCTTGAATACAAGGGGAAAAGGCAGAAAGACTCGGAAAAACCGAAGACGAAGAAGAAGAATGAAAACAATGAGGTGAATCAGAATATACCTGTTTTGTTTAAATCAGTTCGATCGGGTTACACTACGAAGGTAACATCAATACTTCAACCGAAAGCAATGATTTACTGCACAGCTGAAAAACTATGGAATGAAAAATGAAAAGTAATTAAACGAACATTCGGATCAACAATTGTGGAAATTGACAACACAAAGTTCCAGCTAAAAAAATGCAGAAAACGAATCGAAAATGGATGTATCTTCTATGTGATCCAACTGGTGCACACGAGACCGAAAACAAACAAACAAACAAATATTCTGATAAACTGCTTGAGGGCACCATGGAGACGGAGGGAACTGCATAAATTATCGTTAGATGATATACTGATTTTTCTGTCAAAGGTGGGATCGATTACCCGAAAGAAGCAAAAACGAACATTTAAAGACATCTTTACACGAATTTCAAAGAAGAAGTTTGCATTCAATATCAAGAGAAGTCTGATATTTAAGATTTTATTTTATGCATGCAGTAATCTGAAGCAAGTGAAAAATAGAACAACCGAGTCTATCTTGGAAAACGTAAGTAATAACAATTTGGCAAATGATTTGACAGCTCGGATGCGTGTGATGTTTAAAAAATCAAAGACAGTCGGGGAAATATTACACAATCATAGACAGCTGCTTACACAAGCACCGGACTGTAATTGTGCAGTATCCCGACTTCCAAAGATTGAGAACCACATTGCCTGCAGATTAAGTGAAATAACAGAAAATCAGCTCTTGTGAAATGCAAAAAACGTACCCCATATGAACGAAAGAATTGGAAAGTAAAAAATTAAAAGGACAATCATCACTACCATTGCAAGTATACCACGACCACTAAGGAAGAAAAAAGAAATTAAAATAGATATCTCTACTTGCATCGAAAAGAAGAATGATATGGAGATTTTTCTTCACATATAAGAAGTATGGGAAGTAAAAAGAAGATTGACACAATGTATCCTATCACCATTGGACATAAATCCTGGAGAAACTTTTGTGCAATGCCGTAAAATCTGGTATGAGAAGACCCAAAAATTCTTTCCGGAATCGAATCACTATGAAATTATACAACAAACGGAATCTAAGATCACTCAATTGGCCAAAAATACGTATCATGGATGTGGGCTGAAGAAAATCGCAGAATGGGATGAACAGAGATCATACGAAAATGCGTATACAATTCCAAAAAACAAGGACGTCACTAGACGCTGACCAATTGTGTCGACATATAAGGAGTCATATCGGAAAGCATCGAAGGTACTATCAAGAGCTATCAACTTCATGTGTCAAGCATTGAAAGTTGGTTTCTCACTAAAAGGAACGAACCAACTACTACCTAGACTGAAGAAATGCAATCAAGTAGCAAAAAAAACATACGGGGATATGTCTATGATAATCTGCTCCACATATGATGTCAAAGATATGTTTTCGAATCTCGATGACACACATATCTTAAACGCCATGCAATGGATGATGAAAATGACGAAAGAAAAATAGAAAACCCACTTCTGTTACAAAATGAGACGAAAATACATGAACTTTGAAAAAGCAAACGGAACCTACGGATGAAGAACATTAAAAGTTGAGTGCTTGATGGATCTGTTGTATTATGACATCAAAAACGCATACTTCAAACTTCAAAGTACAAGGAACATTATTATGCCAAGTAATGGGGATACCAATGGGGAAGGGCTCTAACCCACCCATTGCCAACATGGTATGCGCGTTCGACGAGTACAGATGGTGTGCGCAGACTGGAATTGATGAGAAACTTATCCACGATATGAGTTTTGTGGACGATGTAATGATGATCATAATAGCAAGTAAGGAAGATCAAACGAAAGAGTTGGAATGTCTGAAATGTTTTCAAGCATACTACCACCAATCTCTAAAACTTGAAATCATATCATACAAGCGAACACGGAATGAACATATCTGGAAACAAGGGTGACGAAATAAATCAACGAACAGGATCATAAGATATGATGAAAGTAGCTCCAGATTGAAGGCATGTTGGAAATTGACGACGACAAGGACAACACAGAGAGCGACTGCGGGAGATCCTGAGGATAGATGATGAGTACACTGCAAGGATAGGGAAAGTGGCGGAGAAGGACTAGGAACGAAGGGTAGAAATACTGAGGATAGTGGCTGAAATGATTACCTGAGCAGTGAGGTAGAAGGGTAATCGCGACTGGTCTCGCATGCCATGGACATTACGTGTATGATGTGAAAGTAAAACCTCGCACATTTTGTCTACATTTGCATGTGTTTATCTTTCTCTCTCTCTCTCTCTCTCTCTCTCTCTCTCTCTCTCTCTCTCTCTGGTAGCCCCCCCCCCTCCCTCTCTCTCTATTTCTTTCTCTCTCTCACACTCATAACAATAAATGGAATAAAACTNCTCTCTCTCTCTCTCTCTCTCTCTCTCTCTCTCTCTCTCTCTCTCTCTCTCTCTCGTGTTAGCTCTTAGTCGCATTGATTTGGCAACCTTAGGGCTGCGTTCCCCGCGCCCACGCGGTAGGCAATTTTATTTTATTCTTATCAATGAATGGACTACCCCGAGGGGATCCCACCCAGCATTCGCGCTTTGAGTCCAAGCTTGACGAGTCATCTGTATTAGTAGATAAAGGAAAGTGTACGACCTACAGAACAGATCCTGTTCAAGTACAGTCATGATCCCACCTTTTATTAGTCGAGAGCATAGGGCGATCTCTTTGGCAGTTCTCGACATCCCACATTCTTACCAGTTTTGGGGAGGTGCAAAGTTGATGGCCATTTTGGTGGTTTTTCACTGGACGGCCACGAATGGGGTACAAAAAAATTGTTTCCATAACAGCTACCTGGCCACGAATGGGGCACACAAATTTTGTTTCCATAAGAGGTACCCCCCCCTCTCCCCCCCCCCCAACCTGCTAACAAGTACCTCCAATCCCATTGGGCACCCACTGCTCTCCTCCCACGCTCCCATCTCCAAACAACCCATTTCTCGATCATTTTTGGGAAGCCATGGCAACCGTCGTCGGTGCAAGGACCAGATTCTTGAACACTGTTGAAACTTCAGAAAGTTGACACGTTGGGCCAAACGGGCCTGGCAGCTCCGGTTCAAATTCATTCAAGTGGAAATGTTGCGGCTCTATTTTTTTTCGTGGCTAATGTATGGGGAAAGTATTCGTGGTTTACCACCAGTAAATTCCAGTCATTTTTTTAAGAAACACAACAGTATGCCCCTTAAAAAAAATAGCTGAGAAACACACGAGTGGTTTCAGAATGTGGGATCAAACCCTACTTGTGCAAGCTCCCATTGCAATGATTGATTTATTGTGGAGTATGGGAGTAGAGCCCAGAGGCCCACCAGGGCACATTACACCCTAGAAGGCGATCACTGGTGGCAAGATTCACAAGGCAAGACCAAGGGTCACCAGTCTTTGAGGGTTGGCAGCTTCGCATGACGACACAAGGCCCTTTGAGGAGTGAGGGAATTATTGCATAGGTAAGTGGTTTCCCAATTTATGACGAACAACATTTCAAGTTTGTTGAAAATCCTGCCAGTTTTTTCCAAATGATGAAACGAGGATATACAAGTTTGCTCTAAGATTGACTATACGAAGGAAAAAGTACATCATGGGCAAGGGAGGGGACCGAGTGTTATGACAGGCGTTGCGCTATCTGCGTCGTTCGGTGCAACATTTGCTAATACGACAATTTAACATTTTCTATACTTTTGCCGCGTAAACATCACCTGCCCACTATAGGATGTTACACTGCCTTCTTAGGGAGTGGCAACGGCTTCATTTGGGCGCCACTCCCTAATTGGTGACACAATCTCTCCTCTTCCTATCTCCAACCTGCTAGGGCGCATCCCACATACATTCAAGACCTCAAAACGAAGCCAGAGAGGAGGTAACTATGGTAACTCTCATCCCACTATACACGATGTATCCCTATTTACGTAATCCTTAACAATTCATTAACATTTTAATTACCTTAATAAAGCATAAACGACATCTAATGGAGGTGAGGCGCACTCTAACCAGTAGCCTCACCAGAGGAGTGTTTCAGATGGAGATAAAAAATACGTTCACCAACTCCTAAATGTTTGTTTTTAAAAAGGGATTATACCATCGGCTTCGCATATTGGGAAGACGAATGTATGCGAGGACTTTGTTCGACTAATTATTAACGATGATTTTTCAGAAACACAAATTAAAACATTGTAAGAATCTTATATCACGAGGATTCTACAATATTATCCAACAACACGAATAAGAAACATATTCGAATTTATGAAAACACAAAACTCGATCAGGCTGCTGGAGGAGAGTGCCTTTGTTAGAGGGCGACATCAAAGTGAATGTAAAATATTAACCATGTATGTGATAACACTGACTGATACTCATGAGATGGCACAATGGTTATTACGAAAAAAAAAAAAAAAACTAATAAAATTCAATGTGACAACAAAACGTATGAAGTTATATTTTTACTTTAAATAATGTTCACAAATATGCATTTTTGTAAGGAAACTACCAAGTCAAAATTTTGGATTAGAAGTTTTAAGAACCACAATCCAATTGATCGTCTCTTTATAGATTGCAGTGAAGTAATTATTTGTCAGAGTAGTAACGATGCGTCCCACGAAACATGTGCAAATAATTAAAAATTACGTAATATTCGCTTTGATTTATATCGTAGGGGCATATTGCCATTTAGACTAAAATTCTTGATTGGAATCCTACAGCAAAGAGAGAACGGTAGGAAAGTTATTTCAACACTTGCCCCGTGGTACAATATCTGTAAAATATATATCACATTGAGGACGGTTTGCGTTGTTGGAATTGCTCGCATTTTTAACACGTCCGACGTAGACCAAACGCGAGACCACTTAATCGCCCTCAAGCGGCAAGCCTAAAATTAATTAGGATAAATCGTTGTTGTGTCGTAACTAAGTGACGATAACATTAATGGTTGTCATTTTGTCGTATACCATATGTCTTTTATTGACCATCCTTCGTTTTCTTTTGTTGATTCTTTGTCGATTCATTCGTTTTATTTTGATTGTTTTATATTTTTTTGTCTGGCGGTTGGTCTTCGTGCAAAAATTCGGCTTTGCGAGAGCTCAACTGCATATGGGCAAGGCTTGTGGCCCTGACAGTAATGGTAGTGGGACAGTTCGGGTTGAGGTTGCGTCCTTGAAACGGCCACTAAGCCTAGATCGACTTGCCTAGCTCAGTTGATACACCCTTGAACTATTGAAATACATGCAAAACTTAGAATTTCATCAGAAGCGGACATATAAACTATTGCTCTACTAGATGGGCAATGAGCCTGACTCAGTTGGTAGCTTTTGGACTGACCTGGGTCAAATTCCAATCGGAGAAGACTAACAAAATACTACATTTATGAGCTTTATGAAGTTGATCAGTTTATGGGCAAAATACTACATTTATGGGCAAAGTTTTGGTGGTTTACCACAAATACATTTCCCTGTCCCTGTTTTAAAGAAATACAACAGCATGCACACAGTATCCCTTTAAAAAAAAATGGTTGGGAAACACACTGGCGGTTTTAGAATGTGGGATCAAACCCTACTTGTGCAGACTCCCATTGCAAGGATTGATTTATTGTGGAGTATGAGTGTAGAGTCAGAGGCCCGCACGGGCACATGACACCCTAGAAGGCGATCGCTGGTGACAAGATTTACAGGGCAAGACTAACGGTCACCAGTCTTTGGGGTTTGGCAGCTTCGCAGGACGACACAAGACCCTTTGAGGAGTGAGGGAATTGTATAGGTAAGACCTTTTGCAATTTATGGCGAACAACATTTCAAGTTTGTTGAAAATCCTGCTAGTTTTTTCCCAATGATGAGACGAAGATATGAAAGTTTGCTCTAAGACTTACTATACAAAGGAAGAAGTAGATCGTGGACAAGGAAGGGGACCGAGTGTTATGACCTCGCTGAGCTATCTGCGACACTCGGTGCAACATTCGTTAATACGACAATTTAACATTTTTTATACTTTTCCCTCGTAAACATCACCTGACCACTATAAGATGCTACACTGCCTTCTTAGGAAATGGCAACAACTTCAATTGGACATCACTCCCTAATTGGTGACACAATCTCTCCTCTTCCTATCTCCAACCTGCTAGAGCACATCCTACATACACTCAAGACCTCGAAACGAATCCAGAGAGGAGAAAACCATGATAACTTTCATCCCCACTATACGCGATGCATCCCTATTTACGTAATCCTTGACAATTCATAAACATTTTTATTACCTTAAAAAAGCATAAACGACATCCAATGGAGGTGAGGTGCACTCTAACCACTAGCCTCACGAGAAAAGTTTTTTAGATGGAGATAAAAAAATACGTTCACCAACTCTTAAATGCTTGTTTTTAAAAAGGAATTATACCATCGGCTTCGCATATTGGGAAGACGGATGTATGTGAGGACTTCGCTCGACTTCCTCTTAACGACGATTTTCCAGAAATACAAATTAAATGGCTACGATAAAACATTGTAAGAATCTTATATCACGAGGATTCTACAATATTATTAAACAATACGAATAAAAAATATATTCAAATGCATAAAAATACAAAACTCGGTCAGGCTGCAGGAGGAGAGCGCCTTTGTTAAAGGGCAACATCAAAATGAAGGTAAAATAGTGGTCGTGTATGTGATAACATTGACAAATAATCG
This sequence comes from Chara braunii, assembly GCA_003427395.1. Lineage (NCBI taxonomy): Eukaryota > Viridiplantae > Streptophyta > Charophyceae > Charales > Characeae > Chara > Chara braunii. The sequence continues at coordinate 297,606 of BFEA01000462.1, read as the reverse complement.
TGAGATTGCACAATGGTTGTTATGAATAAAAGACTAATAAATTAAATGTGGCAACCAATTTGTCTCGTAAAAAATTAAAACAAATATCTTTGTCGGATCAATGTAAAGCAATTATTTTAGGATCTCTTCTGGGAGATGGTTCACTCAAAATATTCAATAAGAATGCAAGATTCTTTATTCGACATAGCCAAATTCAAGAAGAATATTTTCTATGGAAGGCTAGTGCACTGCAAGAAATATCACCTTCGGTACCTTCTGAAAAGTCAACAGTGTTTTGAACTTTTGTTCCATTTGTTGATATAAGACTGCTTGCACGGTTTGTTTGCAATTTGGTGCGCAGCATGTAATCATATCATTTATACATGATTCTCCAATCATTTGCATACTTGAACGCAAACTAATACTACGTAATTCATGTTGTTTCAAGAACTCTGACAGCAAAGCTTCTTGAAAACTCATGAGTTGTTGTAATTCCGAAACAACAGATTCGCTTCTTTCTTCAAAAGTAGCCTTGAAAGTTTCGCCAAAAGTTTTTTGACTAAATAAAACAAAACCCTCAAAACTAAAAGCTACTAGAATTTCTTCATTATAAAGTAAAATTTGTTTTGAACTTAGCACACTGAATAGTAAAATGCCAAATAGAACGAATTCACGCATTCTGATTTTTCTTTCTAGAGGGATTCGAACCCCCGACATGCGAATTATGATTCCGTTGTTCTAACCTACTAAACTATTCTGCCTTGAACCACTTGACATTTCCCCTGGTGGGGTTTGTTTTTCAACGCTACCCGAAAAAAAAAAAATGTATGAAGTTATGTTTTTATTTTAAATAATGTTCACTAATGTGCATTTTTAAAAAAAAATTAAAAGGTCAAAGTTTTTAATTATAAGTTTTACAAACTACAACCCAATTGATCGTCCCCTTATAGATTTCGGTGAAGTAACCATTTGTCAAAGTAGTAATGATGCATCCCATAAAAACATGTGTAAATAATTCAAAATTACGTAATATTCGCTTTGATTTATATTATAGGGGCAAATTGTCATGTATACTTCAATTCTTGATCGGAATCCTATAACAAAGAGAGAACGGCAGAAAAATTATTTCAAAATTTTTCCTGTGATAGAATATCTGTAAAATGTATATTGTATTGAGGACCGTTTGCATTGTTGGAATTGTTCACATTTTTAACACATACGACGCAGACCAAACACGCGACCACTTAATTGCCCTCATGCGGCGTCGCAGCGACAAGCCTAAAATTAATTAGGATAAAGTGTTATTGCATCGTAACTAAGCGACGACAACATTAAGGGTCATCGTTTTGTCGTATATCGTCTGTCTTTTTTTTACCATTGTTCGTTTTCTTTTGTTGATTCCTTGTTGACTCATTTGTTTTCTTTTGATTATTTTACGTTTTTCCGTTTGGTGGTTTACCTTCGTGCAAAAACCTGCCTTTGCGAGAGCTCGGCTGCATATGGGCAGGGCTTGTGGCACTGGCAGTAATAGTAGTGGGACAATTGGGGTTAAGGTTGCATCCTTGGAACGGTCACTAGGTCTAGATCGACTTGCCTAACTCATTTGATACATCGTTGAACTGTTGATATACATGCAAAACTTCGAATTACATCAGAAGCGAGCGAATAGACGATTACACTACTAGATGGGCAATGGGTTAGACTCAGTTGGTACTCTGTTGGACGGACTTGGGTCAAATTCCAATGGGAGCAGACGATTAAAATACTACATCTATGAGCTTTATAGAGTTAATCAGTTTATTGTGGTTGAGGGGGATGGGGCTTGAACCCGTAACCCATGCCTGAGTAGGGCGATGTCAAAGGAAACTTTGGTACCTATTTTACCCCTCTTGAAACATGGGCATGAGTTTGAATCCTTCTCAAAGCCAATGAGTGAAGTGCTATGACTCTCAACTCCTAAGGGCCTTGCTCAATTAGTACACTTATAACCTGCTAAGATATTTACCCGCGTTTCACTTCCGTTGAAGGCAGGTAAATTAAATACTGAGTGTCTGGAGCGCCAACGGGGCTACCTCAACCAGTACTTCTATGAACTATCGAAATGTAGATGAGCTCGAATTTCGCTTGAAACACGAGAGTACAATACTATAATTATGGACTAGCAATGAAGTTGTCTCAATCGGTACATCTACGACATGGTGAAACGCAAGCGAGAGTGAAAATACCGAGCGACTGAATTCAAAATGGCCTTTTGAGGGTGCAGCCATGAGGCAAAGTCCTTGCCACATGCAGGGCTTAGTGTGACGTTATCTAGAGCCTGAAGTATGTGTCCCTAATGTATGCAATGAGGTCAACACTTCGTTCTATTTATTCTTTTGTTTATCTTTATGTGTTCTTGTTTTCATTTGGCGTTAACTCCTCCCCCTTTGCGGGGCTGCAGCTGTGAGCTTGTGAGCCTTGAAACACTATTTGGCCAACTTGGACTCGTGTGAACGGGTGGCTTAGTCTCCCCTTGTTATAGCTTTGCCAAAGGTCAATGGTGTAATTTTTCAGGTGCATCGACCCACGTACGCACCTAAAGTGCACCGCGCGCGAAGGTCCTCCTGACCGTGTCACGCAGAACGTGGCTTGGTACGTCGTAAACATGCAAGAGTGGGGTTCCACTCCAGCCAAGTGCACCAGCTATAGGCCTTGTGCTGCCCTGTTCAGTGGCAGAGATCCCCGATAAGTATAGTTGGCACACTCGGTCGGAGCAACACCCCGCTCTTCAATGTTTATAATGTACCAAGCTACGCCCTGCATGATATGGTCAGGAGGATCTTTGTGAACGCTGCACTTTAGGTGCGCATCCGGGTCGATTAACCCGACAACGTTGTCCATTGTACGAAGATTCATATGACAACCCGTGCGAAAAAATTGAAGGAGAAGAGAACAGAGAGAAACCTTTTTTCACCTCTACTTCATTCTTTAGCTTCATACCATGTGGTAGTCCAGTTTCGAATAGAGGTTGGCAACATCTTCCGCAAAGGTTTCTAAACATACAACTATATCAAAATACCTAGAAAAACAAAAAGACTACAAACTGCCAAACCCTTCACATTGATAACTCATATATCTCCACCATTTTTTTGCGAACGAACCCTTAAGAGAAATGGGGGGAGTGAGAAGAAAGTGTGGAATGAGAGAAGAGATTAGAGAAGAGGAAACAAACAGTAAAGATAAGCAATAAAAAAGCAGAAGGAGTAGCAAAAAAAATAATATTAAGTATATGAAAGACAACAAAAATCATAAAAGTCGTTAATCAATCGTCCATGGGAAGAGTCATTAGAATGGCGGTAAGGAGAACAAGAGTCGAACGCCTTTGATGAATCATGATAAAGAAAGTAACAAAGATATGCGAAAAAGAAATTATGTGGCTCTATCACTTCGATCAACTTAGACACTGTCAAACAATTTTAGTTTGTAGAAGGCAACATCGAAGCTCAAGAGGTCAAATTACTAATGAACGACTCTAAAAGCATATGCTCATAACCACTAGATGAATTCGAACCTTCATTATAACTCGTGATTGAAAAAAGGCGTGGTTCTGCCAATAACATTGAATCACAAAAGAAATGACTGAGGAAAAAAATATCATCCAATGAGAATTGCACCATCCTTAATAGAGAAAATGGTTTATAGACCCCATAGAGTGAGGATGGGGAGATAAGCTCTCTTTTGTTTATATATCAACCACTCAAGGTTTGGTAATCATGGTTAAAAAAATATTGAATGTCAATAATAAGTATAATCTACATTCGTTGCATGTTGGGCCCATAAAGACACTAATAGAACCCAAGTTTCATGAAATATTCAATAAGAAAGTTTAAAACTCCACAAGTACGTTGTAATACCCAATTATTTCATGGGTTGTCATACAGTCAATGCCCCTGGAAAAAAAAATTCAAATTATATTTTCACATGGTTGGTACAAAAATCTCGTGAGCTGAAAATTATGCATGAATATTATCAAATCCTCTTTCCAAACTTTTCAGATGAAGGGATTAAGAGAGTTTTGATTACAGTCGTCACTTCAATCAATACTCTTACTAAATAATTGAAGCTTTCAGGGGTGGATGATATCATGTTGTTAATTTTTTTTTTAAACGTCTGGGTGAAAATAAAAACTCGTAGGGTGGATCCAAATGATAATCGACATTATAGATGCAAATGCTTCCAAAAAGCATGCTTCTACCAGAATTGTAATACTAGTACCCACCGAAAACGACACAGACTCAAAATATGGCTTAACAAACACTTCATTGCTATAATGTGTTTACAAGGGATAAAACTTTTATTGATTTCATGTGAGAAATAATAGATTTAGAAGAAAAACTATAAGTCGTTGACCCAAAAAATGATCATCACAAATGACAAGCTTACAAAGTAAACATTTAAAAGTCCAATGCTACAAAAGTTGAACCCCCTAATTAAGAAACTTAGTTACCTCTTTCTTTTCAAACTCTAAAGCAAACGAAAGGGAATGTAAATATAAATAGACTCGTACTTACTTTTCATCTGCGTAGCATGATGAACGTGTTCTCGCCCCTCCGCGTTTGCGTGAACAACTCGCGAATGTATTTGGGCGAACATATTTTTTTTTCGTAAATACATATATACATACAGGGTTACCTGACCGAACGTTCGGGGGCCCCCGGGCTGGCCCCCGAACGTTCGGGCGTTCGGGGTCCCGTTCCGGGGCCGAACACTCCCAGGTTCGGCCCCCGCCAAAAAAATATTTCGAGGCCTAAAAATATTTTTTTTTTTCTGAATTGTTTTTTGTGAGTTCTCTATGCTGTAAACTATACGCCAATAACTTTTGAAGTCATTCTGCTAAGCCAAAAAAACGTTAAAAATCGTCAAAGATGGGGGTGTCAAAACGTGCTCGCCCACTCACTATTTTGTTTTTTTTCACTTTTAACTTTTTGTTTTCACTTTATTTCGGGGCCTAAAAAAAATTATTATTTTTGAAAACTTTTTAATGAGTTACTGATTATGTAAAATACATATCTGTAAATTTTCAGGGCATTTGTCAATGCCAAAAAATAATTAAAAATCGGTAAAGATGGCGGTATCGAAAAGGTGCTGGCACACTTACTCATTTTAATTCTCTTTTTATTTTTTCTTATTTTTATTATAGTGGTTATTTTCTGTATTGGATTTTTAATTCAAATTAGGTAAATAATTTGGATGTAGTGCCCAGGCAAATGTGGTTTAGTTTATTTTTCTCCATAACATAGTTTTGTTTCGGAATTTTTTGAAAACTTTGTTTTCTTTATTTTTTTATTTTTTTTTTGTCCGCGTTCGGCCCGAACGGCCGAACGCCCGTCCCGTCTCGAACGCCGGTAACCCTGTGTGTATATATATGTATATATATATATATTATTTCTAACTCACGTTTGGCTAAAAATTTCAACATGCCTTTAAAGAAAATGTCTCTTGTATTGTTGTTTTACATGATTTTTTTTTTTTTTTGATTTTTTTAAACTTAAATATATATATATATATATATATATATATATGTATATATATATTTATGTTCGAGTTCGAAGGGTTTTGGACACTAGTTTGCATTCCGGCAAACATGTTCGGGTTCGTCTCCGAATGCGAACAAGGTGCTACGTAGCTTTCCATGTATACTGACGACATGCAAACCTTTTAATTCGACTATAATGAATAAAAAAAAATATTCGAACTCTTTTAGAAAGGAAAAAAATGAAATTATCAGGATAAACAGTCCATAAACCAGATTAGCTTATGACATTGTAAACAATTTATAGATCAATAAAAAAATTACAAGGGGTAATTTCATGAGCCATGATGTTTTTTTGTAGAGCCATGATGTTTTCTTGTGGAGCCATCATAGGTTAGAGATTTGTCACCTTCTAATGCATATTTGTAGCAACATTTCTAAGTACGAAAATTTTAACTAAGGGCATGACAAAAAATCCTTCATTTACGAAAGTGAAGACAACAAATACGTGAACATTTACATACTTATAACATAATGAAAATGAGGATAAATCTTTCGCTAGAACATGCGAAAATGCACCACCATATTTTATTTTTTTTCAATGTACGGAGTATAGCAGCCCTCCCCTTAAAAAAAAAAAAACAAAAAAAAAACAACACATACAAAAAATAGGAAAACAATACATGTGAAAATGCAAATGAATCTTCTCCAATAATGTGGAAACATGCACCGCGCAGTCAGGGTTATCTGCCCGAACGTGAACGTTCGGGTGTCCGATGGAACGTGAAGGTTCAAACTTCATACGGTTTAGCATCCATAAAAAAATTAGTTCAAGGCAAAAAAAAATAGGTTGTTTTCCTGGGCGCCCCGACACCCAACTTGTGCCCGGATACACGCTCGGGTGTCCACCGAGCATGACCCCGGGGAAGGGTTGAGGCCAGCCTCAACATCAAAAAAAAAAAAAAAAAAAAAAAAAAACTCTAGCATAAAATGTATTGTGTAGAATTGTAATAAAAATAACTTTTGGTTGAGGGTCACATAAGAATTTCTCACCGAATCGGAGATAAAAAAAAAAAAAAAAAAAATCACACTGTGACACCCCATTTTAAACCCTCTCAACCCCTTTAAAGCAAACTTATACCCCCCTTCCCACCCTTGAAAGCCAACTATCAAAACATGAAAAAAAAAAAACGGATTTAAGGTCTTCAAGGAGAGCACAGAAAGGCAAAAAAAAACAATAATAATAAATTTATTATTATTGTTTTTATTTTTACACGTCGGGCATGCCTGAGTGCCCGGACGGGCATAAAAATCTTCCTAGCTATTTTTTTATTTATTTATTCTTTTGTGAGCTGTGTAGCATGTAGGGTACATGCCTATACAATTTCAGGGCATTTCGCTGATCCCCACCCCCCCAAAAAAAAAAATTGCAAAAGACCGCAACGTAAAAATTTGATCGACCACTCACTGTTTTTTTCCCCCTCTTAACCGCTTTCATATGCGTGTGTGTTTGTGTGTATTTGTGTGTGTGTATATGAGAAAAAAAAAAAAAAAAAAAAAAAAGTTTCACACAAACTTACGTGCGAAGTTTGTTTTTTCTATTAAATAATCAATCAACCAATCAATGAATTAAGTAGTTAGTGATTTAAAGTAAAACAAAAAAACATTATAGGCTACGAGAGTGGCCCACCCTTTGGCAGAGCACACCCAAAAATATCAAAAATAAAATAAAATAAAGATTATTTTTATTATTTTCGATTTGATAAAAAATTTTGATCCGACCATGAGGCAAAAGTTGTTTAGTTTATTTTCTGCATAACATAGTTTCTTTTCGTTATTGTTTTCTTTCATTTTTGTTTTTTTGACATTTCTGCATAACATAATTTCTTTTTCGTTATTGTTCTCTTTATTTTTTTGGGGGGGGCACTTTTGTTCGCATGGATATGTCTCCAAGGGCGGGGCCAAATGTTTGGTAGTTTAGGGTTGACAGTTCTGACGGACCCGAACGCCAGTTACCATGCAACTAGTGGTGGAGCGGGGTCCCGCATGTGTTTTACCACGTTAATAGTTGGCTGTTGCTATGAACTTGTATTCAAACATTTTGCACAATGCCCACCCACAACATGAACAAAAAAGGGAAAACTAGGACCCCATGAATCAACACACAGTCCAAGACAAAATGATGCAAAAAAAAGAAGGAAGTTTCCCAGCACATCGTGCCTATACCCTAACTGAACGGCACGAGGCATGCAAAACAAAGGTAAAAAAATAAAATTTAAAAGTCCCAAAAAACCCCCGCTTGACCAGTGCCACCTCCCATTGTTTTTTCCTTGGACCCGCGCGATGCGTCATTCGAGGACCGCTATTTTTTTTAGGAGTATAAGGGAAGATATGCATTTATTCATGCTTATTATTTTTTGTGAAATTAGCTAGATTTTATATTGCTTACTTTATAAGATAATTATAATACTCTACCAATCTCAAACTATATCTTCCCGTTTTATTTCATGCCCCTAACTTGTTCTTAATAGTTGTCATTGTCGCATCTCTGATTCTTAATATTTTTATAAAAACATATTAAATAAAAATCATAGCTCATATAAATTCATACTTAAACCACCAGTACACCCGGACATTGAGGGACCTCACTTCGCGCCAAGCTTTTTCGAACCGCAAGTGACGCACTTTGTTTTTTTTTTGGCGCGATGAGCAATTGTGGTTTGGTAGGCTGAGCCTCGAAAAATTAAATTTATTAAATGTATTTTATTGTTATTACAGTCATTTATATGTAATTCGATTTATCTATTAGTTGTCAATATATCAATTGAAATATATTATCATCAATCGATTTATTATATATTTTATACGTGACGAGTTGCATTTTGAGCAAGGTTGGGATCATTATGGGCAGTTTAATGATATAAATCCGAGGTAGCATGAATTATTTGGCGGAATAATCCAATTGAATTATCTGGGCAAATTACCGGATGATAATTAAAAATAAAAAAATAAAAAAAATTGCGCATGTAAAATACAATAAAACAACGTTCCTATTTCATGAAAAGCTTGATAGGGCATGAAAGGGCTAAAAGAGGGTAAGATAGGGAATAAAAAGGTTTAGAGGGGGGATGCTTAATTCATTTTATAATTTTTTAAATCGAAATTTTATTTTTATTTTTTGTTTTTTTTTCTTATCTTCATATTTGTTAAAATATCAAGCCAAAAATTGTTTGTATTGTTGATATGAACAACATAGGTTTTTTCAGATTTTTTTAGGGTTTTTTATTGTCGGTTAAAAAACTGTATTATGTGCAGGGACGGATTTTCCGTATCCGGAATTGATCCGAAAATTTCATTCGGATTGAAAACTCTGGATAAAATTGGTCTGCCGGATATCCAGATTTACGACCTAGTATGAATTTTTATACTTATGCTGAAAAAAATATGTATGGTGATGGTGATGCAGTATACATCTTTATACTTATGCTGAAAAAAATATGTATGGTGATGCAAATCCTTATGCTTATGTTGATAAAGTCGACTTGACACTATCTCAAAGTGGTATACATTTGCATGTTCCTATAGATGCTTCCTAAAGAAACATAACACTTAAACCATCAGTACCTCCGAGCCTGCTTTTACTGAACCTGAATTTCACTGCGCTCTGAGTTTTCCGAGCCTGGGTGCCACTCCATTTCTCACGGAGAGGAAAAAAAAAGGAAAAAAATAAAAGAAAAGTTGCGGCCATTAAACTCAAAAAAAAAAAAAAGGAAACAATGCTTTGGCCGTGATTGCAGTTGTATACATTCTTGGAAGTGGTAGTGTGAGTGTGCCCTCGGTGAGGGCATCTCAGCCCCGTGACCAGGTCGTCAGATTAAAAAAAAAAAAAAAAAAAAAAATTGAAACACGTATTCGACCGTGAAAATGGTTGGATACGTTCCTCTAAGTGTCAATGTGATGAGGGTTTTAATCGTCCGAGGGAACACAGCACGAGCAGATCACAGATTCAGATTGTCAGATTTCAAAAACAGGAAAAAAAAAAAAAAAAAAAACACGGATTTGGACATGAAAATGGCTGGATACATCAAGGTTACAATCCTCTGAGGAAACACAGCCAGCGCAGATCACGGATTCCGCCCTGCCTCATTAGCAGGGGCCTTATAATAAACAAACGAGAAATTAAAAAAAAAAAAAACAAGTTTCAGAATGTAAACGTCTTTGTTGTAGGATGCATTCTGAAGAGGAAGACTGTGAGCACGGCCTCCTAGATTAGCCTGCCCGACATCATCGCAGTACATGAGTTTTTTTTTTTTCCTTTTTCTTTCACGTGCGGGGAAAAGAAAACTAAGATTTATGGGACTCGCCAACCCTGGGTCCCACCACCGATTTCTTCGGGGACAGACAAATACATTGTAATTTCCCAACACTGGCAGAGATATTGGTGGTTTAACCACCAATACTTCCTAAAGTCGTGTCCGTTAACAAACCACAATTTTAGAAAACGTACGGACCACTATAGAAGAGCCCAAATTCATCTGACTAAAAATGTTTCTACTCTATTTTTTCTTAAGGGTCGATGGCTGGGCCAAGTACTAGCGGTTGGAGATAAACTATTATAAACTTGCCTTGATGGTATGAAACACTATAATTGTGGTAGCATTTTGAAATGTACTAGGATAATTATGAAATCATGAACACATTATGAAAGTTCCAGTTGTCTCTGCTTCTACGTCACAATCCGATAATTGAGTCTCATTGTCCCCTATACTACAATTTGTCATGTAGTCCATTTTGACAATAGATTCGACAGGACTTGTAGACCCATCTGTACCAATGAGCTCTATAGGTTCGGAAGACCCGTACGTTGATAGGTGTAGTCGATCAACTGTGTGTAAGTCTCATCCCATGCACAACTTGGTCTAAAAAACGTAAGTGTAAATTTTATATATAGAAAAAAACACGCGTCACCTGCAAGTCAGGGAGCTAGTTTGTGATAGTGCAAAGTTGGAAACTGTAATCCTGCAACCAAGTATAAAACCTAGTGTTTGAGAATACAAGTTTGTATTGGAGCTTACCGTGAAAACGTTATTGCAGTTTTTTTGTGGTCAAGCGCCAAATGAGGTTGAAAGACGATTCAATAAGGTATTTAACAGTGTTCGACATCATAGTTGTAGAGCTTAATCAAGCAAGAGAGTGAGTAACAAGGAAGACAATAAGAAAAGAAGAGGGAGATTTGATAGCAGTTAGGATATAAGGAGGAAGGATATATTTAAAGAAGAGGGGAAAGGTTTGAGGGTGAATACGATATAAAAGGGAGGGAAAGAGAGACATTTTTTTTTGAGTTGTTTGGTGGTTATAGCAACCCAAACTTATCTATATAAAACTTTATTATTGAAGGCTTTAAAAGTTCATACATTTTTTAAGTGTGCTCATATAATGTTGGTTTGCATTTGCTATGTGGAGATTTGCATGTTTAAGTATAATTGTTGCAATTGATATCAACACGAACCCTTGTTTTTTTTTTAGTGAGAGCGAAGTGAAGAAAACGACATATAACAACATAGGCAACAAGTGATTAAGATGTGTCCGTTTGACAGGTAGTAAAGCGGGTGGCAGCTTGGCAAATTAACCGATAATTAGCGTTGCTTGTAGTAGAGGTAGGGTGGACATGGAAGGTAAGATTAACGAATGAGAGAATCTTACGAGAGAAATTGCATTCAATAGCTAGAACAAAAGTGCAATGTTATCGAGCTAACTATAAAGTACGTCCACCAATCCTATATTTCATATAAACGTTTAGAACCCTTTGGTGCTGAAATTGTTGGTGTATTCTTTTTCACTCATGTTGTGGTCGTCAACTTTCATTGTTGTCAACGAAGGCTGTGAATATTGTCAATAGCTAGGTGAAATCGTCAAGTGATCTGATATCATCGTAAGTGCATGGGCATGAGTAGCGTACATTCGTTAAAAATTTATGTACCTCAAGGACTAGAAAATGCAGACTAGCACGAACAAAGCAATTGACATGTCATAGGTTTAAACACCCATCATGATAAAAGTTGTAATAGTTATATTGACCAGAGCGTAAAACTCTCATAAACTAATTTTGTTATTGGCTTGTGAGCTGAATTACCTGCATGTGGCTACGTCCTTTATAAATACAAGTAGACGTTAGAGTCAAGGAGTTGATGCATGAGTCTTGGATAGGCGGTTAATTGAGGCATCAATTTTCATATAATTTCTCATGTTATTTATAACAAAACCCAAATGTCATTTTAACCAAACTTGCCACCAATTGATAGAGTGGATATCATACTAACTACTATATATCGTCAATATATATTCTTATATACCATTACAATTAGCATAAACGTAAAGTAATAATCTCTATGCAGTGTAGAAAATGTTCAAATGTGGTAAGATTGTTTGGGTTATTACAACCTTTAACAAATGGTTTGAAATTAATGATAAAATAGCGTATTCTACAAGTAGTGCTAATTTATTCATCTTTATAATGACTCCAGTCATTACATTAATGTTTAGTTGCTTGGTTAGTGACACCTTTTGATTATGATATAGTACTCTCGAGTCTTAATGTAGGTATACTTTACATATTTGTTATTTCGTCTTTAGGCGTTTGTGATTTTATAACAACAGGTTGCTTTAGTAATTCCAAATATGCTTTTCTAGGAACATCATGATCTGTTGCTCAAATTGTTTCTTACGAAGTTTCTAACAACAAGGCAAAAATGCACTTTCACAATTTTTTTAGCAAACATTCAAATTCAAAAATTTTGAGAAATTTCATAAATATCATCAGATGAAATTCCAATGGCCGAAATTATACCAAATTTGACACACATCAACCTTTAACATAAACGAAAACAGACAAAAAAACCTATAAAATTTAACCCCCAAACCTAGATTACGTGATCGGACGTCCGGATCCTCGTTGACTGTCCGGGGTGTCTGATCGGATAACTGATCAGACATCCTCCCCAAGCAGTCTGTCCAAGTCCGAACGACAAAAAAAAAAAMWCAAAAAAAAAAAAAAAAAAAAAAAAAAAAAAAAWRMAAAAAAAGAATCTGAACAACTTTTGCCTTGGGATAACATCGAAATTTGTTGTGAGATTTAAAATTAAAAAATAAAATTAAAGACACCCCAATTTTTTTTATTTTTTTTTTTTGCTTTTAAATGCTAAAAATGGAGTTGTCTGGACCCGGACGTCTGGGACCCTCCCAATTGTCCGGCCAGGACGTCCTGCCATCGAACAACTGGCAACATAGTCTCAAACCTTAATTTCAGTTTTTGACCCATTGGTTGAGAGTTGAAAGTGGGGGTCCTCTCGTTAACCACTTGTGAAGTATCGGAGATTGTAGTTATTGGGCGTAGAACCCATACTCCTTAAGGGACGACTTTGGTAATACAACCTTGCCACACCGCCTTGTTTGCAATATTGAAGTATTCTTGAAAATTGTACAACATATTATGAAATCAACTATTAGCCAAATAAATATGTTACTTATAATGCAATAATTCAACAAGTATAAATTAAACTTATTAAAGCGAGCGAGTTTGTAAGAGGTAAACTGGTTTAAATAAGATGTATGAGTCTAGCTGCCACGACATAATGAAATAGGGTTAAACCGATAATTGGTTATTGTGCGAACCATTCACCATGAATGGCTACCTGATGTATGTCTTTCTTCTCTTATTGGTACAATGACAATCATTATCATGATTTTTTTTATTTTTTTTATGAAGGATCTTCGGATGTAACCATATATGATTGATGGAGGTGCAAAATCCATGTGGCGAAAGCAGAAAAACGTGTTTCAGCTGTAGGAATGAGTCTGCCCTCACTAACCAATAAAGACTCACCTATAACCCCTACCATTTTAGGATTGACTTCCGAAGCTATTGCTTTCTTCACCCTAATGATGACTTTCTTAAATTTATGAGAGACCACAACACTGCAAAAAAAATTGATGCAAAATAAGATAAAAACCGTATATGTATGCACACGTTAAATTCTTAGTGAGATTATAATTATGGTAAAGTAAAAACTTCATGTAATGACGAAATATTGAGTTGCAGATGTTTTTATCTTCCTCACACTTACTATGCATCTTGAACAATGAAAAAGTTCATAAAAAAATACCATGACATTGAAGGTATTCCGGATGGATGAAAACCTGCACTTACTTCCTCTGAATACATGGACATAAATAAAGTATGATTTCATTTTATTACGTTCTACAGAACAAAGTACGTAAAAAAAACAAAAACACATCACAAACATCGGTAGGACCGTTGAAACCTTCATCAACTACCTCGTGGTAAGGAGAGTTAGCATCGATACATTTCGTGGACACAAAAATTAGTAGTAGAAGAGCGTATGACCAAGTTATAGTCATTATAGAGCGTTTCAACATATATTGAATTTATTCTCTAACAATTGAAGCACAATCGAACTTCGTAACAGAAGGGTTCTTTCCACACGAGCTTAAGGATAAAAACATTATATTTATATGAGAACAGTAAAAAAAATCGATGAAAGTATACATGTTTCAGTTTACTATGTCATCGGGTTTTCTCCACATGCGCATATAAACAACTACGAACATACTGATTGAGATTAAACATTTGGCAAAGACAATCAATGCTTATAACAACTACGAACATTTGTTGATAGGTCAAACACAGGTCAAACACAGGTCAAACACCTAACAACTTCAAGGAGCGGTAAACGCCACACAAACATTTTGACTGTCTTAAGTTGGACCATGAGCAAATTCAAAGACTACTGGTGGGAACTCATGAGTTTGCATTGTAGTGCAAAAAAAAACTTGCAGTGCCGCAAAAAGATGGTACAACACACAAACAACCACTAAGATTATCACAACTCGCTGTAAATGATTTACTCCAGGTTAAGTGTAAGGAATCTATGCAATGGATAAATATATTCCTTAAAATCTGCTACATGGATATTGAGGGGAATAAAAATTATCAAATATGTCGAGAGTCCATACGCCATACACATACCTCCGCAAACTAGGTACCCGACATTCCATGCCTTCAATTTGCCGCCTTGTGTCTCGAATAAGTAGTTTCCTTCTGTAAAATCTATTATCTTACCTAATATGGATGATCAATATGCGATATAATCGCATAGTAGACAAAAATGTCTACCAATCAAAAGACAAGGAATGACTATAGCTGCATTACAAGGTCTGATCCGAATGTTAGTAACTGTGATCGACGATTTAGCAGAAGAAAGCTTGAAGAAACAATGGTTGAAATCCTCTCTTATTGCAAGCAAGCTTGGACGATAATTCATATTAATGACAAATAGCAAAGTCATTGTTTTTTCGACTGACCTTGGATTCAGGTCAAGAGGAGTGGGAGGATTTATGCGTCTCAACATTTAAATCCCAATTCAAAACTCAAAGTTCCAATTCCCATGTACTCGAGTCCCATCTAATAGGTCGTCTGTATGGGAGGTCTAATAGGAGTTGTACACCCGTTCTTACCGGTATGTGCCATAGGTCGGACACTCAATGAATCCGTCACACGTCACTCGAGTCCATAACGCAATCGAAGGAGACTTCGTTCAATTCTTGCATATGTCAAGGCCAACGACGACTGACAAGTGAAAATACTGATGTGAAAATGTCCAAGATTGGCAACTGTACTGAAGTAGAATAGTCCAGCGCTAGCCAAGCGGCAACACAATTTTGCATTCGCGCCTCTCAGGGAATTACTATTGCAGTCTTGTGCGGTCAAATATTGAGTGAGGTTGAAAGCTTGTTTAGTACTGTAATTAAGGGCACTCGTTGTTGAAGTTGTGAAAAGTGAGGTAGTAAAAAGGGGACGAACGGTGAAGACAAAGGAAAAAAGAGGTCTGAGGATAAGTGAGAGGTAGTGAAAGACATACCTTTTCAAATTGCCCGACATCATAACTGTAAGAGTGTACTGCATCATACTTTTTTTTTTTTTTAACTAACAGGTCTTTGCGGTTCAAGATCCATATCCGTTCCGGGGAGCGCCAGTCCAATTCAGCTTGCCCTACCTCTTTTCCTCTCAGAATCCATTGTAATTTTGTTGTATAGTTCGTGATCAACAAGAAAGGAGAAGAGTTGTCTATATTGCTGAGACAATGGTCTAAAATTTCCCATCACTGGGTTATCGTCCTTATTGGAGTTTCGTTGTGCCATTTCTTCCAGATCAATCTGTTATCTGCCACTGTTGCGATCTTTTCCTGTAGATGTCAGTCTTTCATGAAAGAACGTCTCTTGGTAGCTAGACTTTTTATTTTGGCTTTCGTTGTTGATGTCACCTCCCTCCATCTGCACCGAATCTCAATTTCCATCATATCTAGCAGTAGGGCCCATATTTCTTCCCTTGCAACCTTAGTTTTCTCGATAGTCTTGATACACCTCCTTTTCCATATCACCCACAGAGCAAGCTTCCTGAGAAGGTCAAACCATATCACCTACAGAGCAAGCTTCCTGAGATTGTTAGTAGTTTTGGATGGAAGAAGGATGTGCTGAGGGGGTGTGGGGGCAGGGGGTGATGAGAAGAGGAGGAACCATAGGTCACAAACCTTGTTCCATATCCAGATGGCTTCAGTGCAGTTCACTGTTGACTTTTCAAGTTAATTCTCCCATTCATTTACAGGCCTTGCTAGAGGCTTCTTTTCGCGAAACTATTTGGGGTCTTCTGGTCTGTTGTCTCTACACACGACACATAATTCGAAGTTGTCGGGACTCAGGATCCATATGTTTCCTTCTCTTATGGAGCCATTAGTTGATGGACAGAGATGCGTAGGTTATGAGTCACTACATGCTTCGGATCCTAACTTGTTTGATAGACGTACTTTGTCTAGGGGATAAAAATGGGGTTCGTAGGTAGAGGTTCAAGATCTCCCACCAGTTTTCTTTGAATCTGGGCTCCGGGTCGATGGTCTGTAATCCTAATTCATATTTGAATTTTACATCGTATTCGAATATTATTCTCGTTCCCCGAATTTTTCTTATTTCCAACTTTACAATGTCGGGCCGAATTCAAGGTTTGAAATACTGAGATGAAGTTGGAAGATTATCTAGGGTTTGGCTTTTGAAACCCTCACTTTCCTTGGTCGAAAGGATTTTAGCATCTCACACTGGGATTCTTTGTTCATAATTTCCAACTCTTGTACGTTGTGATTAACGATCAGGTAGGGAAAACAATTGGAGAGGTAGCTGGGTGCATTGGTTCGAGAGACAAATCGGTATGTTATGCGAGGCTGAGTCTGGGAAATGAGTATGCCCCAATCATCGGGTTTCCACGAGAACTTCTCCCTTAATAGGGAGAGCCACTGTGTTGGGATGCTCTTTTGAATCAGTGTTAAATTTTATATGAGGGTGTGGCAACCTTTTAATTCATTTCGGAGCTCCTGTTCGGTTGACCATTGTCTTTCATCTTCTGCCCATATGTGCTTCACCTGCCACCCACGATAACCATCTCCTGTCTTTTGTGCATAGTGCCTAGCTCAAGTCTACGATCCAAGGATTGCTAATAGAGGTTGTTTGAAGACCTCTTCTCGATTTTTTGGCGCACCGGGTTTGCTTGACATCATTCTTTGACATGCTTTGCGGGTAGGCTTCCAGTATGAATTTGCGGTTGGGGTGGAGACTGTAACAGGATCTGCTGGGTTTCTTCTGCGAGGTCTGTCAAATTTGATTGCCTACTCCTTAGCCATTATCTAGAAAAAACCTCTCTTGTTCGAAAGGGGAGTTGATAGGTGTTGCATTTCTTATGTTGTCTAGAGCCATCTGCGTTCATGGAATGAATAATCTTATCAAGATCTTGATAATCCATTTCATGTGCATTGTTATGGATTCTTGTTTGGGACAAGACCTCCCTCTTACGGTTTCCTGATGATGTAGTTCCACACTACCCAGTTGATACACGTGGTCCTATTGGGGTCTCTGGTCCATAGATAGCATCTAGCCCTATTCTTTAACATTTTGAGGTCGTCGTCGGGGGGCACCAGATGGAGGCCATGTAGCACAATGTGGAGAAGATTATCGTATTAATTAGTAACACTCTTCCGATTATTAAGGCCTAAGTGTTTTTGCACGGGGTCATGTGACTGATTTCCCTGACGACTACGTTCTGGCCTATGCCTGGCCACCCCCCCTCCTCCTTATTACCATGATACCTACGAATCTTAGTGCCTGATCTCTTGTAGACCATGACATGGGTATAGTTGTATCGACCGGTTGGGGTGGGGTCCCGTCTGCTAGCCACCATCCTTCGGTTTTGCCTCAATTGACCTTCGTTTCCGATGCCAATCTGAAGGCTTCCATTGCTCTTACGAGGGCTTGGAACGAGGACAGTGAGGTCAGTGAGGTCGTAGCGCAGTAAGTAGGGCGAAATTGTGTAATGGATTGAAGTTGCGTTCAGTAAGGCAGTCACTAGATGGGTCTTTCCGAAGAAAGGAGGCTATGACTTCTATAACGAAGAGGAAGATGAGAGGAGCCAATGGGTCGCCTTGTCTAAGCGATCTTGAGATTGGGTATGTCTCTAACAAAATCCTATTGACCTGAACTTTGCCCGTTGCATTTGAAAACACGACTCTAACCCACTAGTTGAACTTGGGGACTACCACCATTTTCTCCATGCAGGCATGTAGGAAGTCCCACTTAAACCGATTTTAGGCCTTTTCAAAAGAAAAAAACAGTATTGCTGCCTTCATTTGTTTTCCCGTGAATTTTTTTGTTGTCTTGTAGGGAGTGGTGAGTAGTGATATGGGTCTATATTTTTTCAGGTCTTCTTTGTCTCCCTTCTTATAGAGGAATGATACCACGTTAGTGCTTAGTTCACTGCCTAAGCCTCCCTTGAGCCTCTCGTCGTTGAAGAACTCGAGCATGTCCTCTCCTAGAGTGGCCAGAGGTAGCTCCCATTTTTTTTCGAGAGGCTGTCGATCCCCGAAGCTTTGTCATTCCCATCTGGCTCAGGGCTACACGTAGCTCAACTGTGGTTGGGGGGTTGTCCAGACCTTCTGCTTGAGCTGTCGAGATCGTTTTGAGTAGGTATGAAATAATGTGTTGGCGGGCTGTTAGGTTCGTTGTGGTCGGGGGTGCAGACGGCTTCGACTTGTAGAAGTGTGCGCAGATTTCCCTGGCCATCCTAACCATCTCTGTGTCTACTGTTTTGACATTCCCTCGATCTGTTGGGTCTTTGAGGCCCTTTATCATGTTATTCCTAACATTCGCTTTGATTCTGGAGAAGAAAAATTTATTCATGGAATTCATCGAGTGTGTAGTCCGTCATTATGAAGCGTAGTTTTAGTCCTCTCAAATCCGATCTTCTCCATTCGTTCAGTTCCTTTTTACTGCCAGTTAATAGGTCCTGGTAGAACTCGCTAGAGTGGTCCACTGCTAGGTTAGATTTTGCGACTAAAACGACAAATTGGAGATCCTCCCTTCTCCTCTTGCGATCCCTCCCTATGCCCGTTGATTCTGCAAATACTGTTTGGGTTAGGTATATGTAACTGTCAATGAACCGTTGGTGCTTGTTTGTATGTCTAAATTCTCATGGATGGACCACTTTTCTTTAACAGTTACGGACAACCTCTCGGTTGCTAGGAGGGAGTTGTTCAACCTAAAAAAATTGTGTCTTGATTCGTCTTGTGAGTTGAAATCGAGCAGCAGTTGAATGGGCTTGTGGTCCAGTCATTCCAAACGTACGAGGGACGAATTCCGTCATGTGCCTTGTAAGCTCTCGAAGATCAGGAAATAGTCAATCTTAAACAATGACATCCGATTGGTTTGGTTCTTTTAGATCCGGGAGATTTTTTTTTTGTCCGAGTGGTGCGCCTTGAACTAATCATTGAGTTCAAATGTTGCCATCAAATTCCGTATCCGTGTTCCAGCTCTTGTGGGACCCATTAATATCGTCCTACAAATCCCGTCCAAGTTGGGATCTAGAGTCGTGTTACAGTCTCCTGCGATAACAACCGGTTGCAGGTTGGGGATGAAAGGTTTGATGTTCTTAAAGAAATTCAGTCGTTTTGGTTCTACGTTGGGTGCATATAGGTTGAGGATTCTCAACTCTTTGTCTTGCTATCTTATGTCTACCCATGACCATCTACCCTCCTCACTGTCTCCCCGCTGTTCAATACCCGACCTTCGATCAATATCTTAGACGTCCTTGGTATGATAATTGCAGTTCCACTTTTGCTTTGTTGGACCAAAGTGCTGAGGTACATCCCCCTGTTGTCTTCTCCACTCTGTTGTATTCTGGCGTGGCTGTTCATGTTGGACAAATGAGTCTTTTGGAGCAGTATCATGTAAAGTCTGGGAAGATCTTTTTGTATAAGATCAAACCGGATATCTCGGACTCTGAATTCCTCGGCTAAGATTTTCCTTAGACCGTTGATATTCCAGCTTAGTATATCGAGACCCTTGGCATACTAGTTAGTCTTTGGTGAGCAGCCTTGCCCCTTTCTGGTCTCTGTAAAGCCCAACATTGACTGGTAATTTATTACTCTCTTTGCGCCCTGGTTCCCTCCCCTCCTCCCTTTTTTTTCCCTTCCTGTTTGGTTGCCTACTAACTTGTGTTTTGCGATTTTTGTTTTTGCGTGTGTAAACAGGGTTTAATTGCTGTTAGGGTTGAAGTTTTAGTCCACTGCAGCATCGATCTCGCAGCTCTCGGTGTCTGAATCCCTGCTATCATCCCTCATTGATGCAGGGCCCAAACTGTATTCTCCCGCATTGCTCTCCGCCGAAGTATGTGATACCGCCGAAGTATGTGATACTTCGGTGCCACCTCCAAGGAAGAGCTTATTGCCCAAACCCAGCTCGTCCTCCTCTTCTTCCTCCATGTCGTCTTCTTCTACCCCCATATCCACATCAGTGGAGCTCTTTCAAGAGGTGAGTTCTGGTGATATCTGTCAGGGAGTCTGCCATGATCCAGTAATGTTGGATCGACCGTTCAACACGTTGTATGGGAGCACTGTCATCGTGTTGCAAACCCTCCACATTAGACCTTCGCTAAGTTTCGCTTTTTCCTCGAGCTTCACCAGGATGTGGTTGAAAGGGGTAAGGATCAGCGCGTCCGAATTGTTCCCTTCAACTAACAATTCTCGTAGGGAACCCCATATACCCGCAATGGGATTTCTTTTGAAATGTTTTTCTTAATACTCTTTACCAAGGCATTGTCGTCATTGAGGGTGAGGATTGTTAAGGATGCGTAGGTGGCCACTTGCCTCTCGTTGAATTTGCTCATGAACAAGACTAAGATTAGTGGTTCGCACTGCCCTAATAGCATTTGCTAATTTGGTGACATGGGATTCCTTGTTTTCTGCTATCATCTGAATTGTGATAATTTTTTTTTTTTTTTTTTCCTTGTAGTCCTGATTCTGGTCGAACAACTATTTCGTTTGTACTGCCATTGTTGCCATTTCTTGTGTGAGTCCACGTTGTTCTTTCTTCTTGCCTGCTTCATCTTTCAGGTTTCCCCTTGTCCTCTTGTCCCTCCCGTTTGACGGTTTTCAATTCCTAGAGACCATTTTATTTGTTGATGTCGGGGGTCGAACCACGTGTCAGCGTCCGCTCCTGTAGATTCTCTTCCTCTCTTCTTCTCATGATATGTGAGTTCGCTGAACTCTGAGAGTTCAAATTTCTAGCACAGCATGTCGTAGAAACTTTTGGAGGAGGGGATTCCTGCAACTGTCTTACCAGTGGCTAGCTTCCGTATCGTTTCCAAGTGTTTCATACAGGCAAGCCTGACATCGAACTCCTTACAGTTTCCACTTCGCTCTTTGCAGGTACTCCTCGAGCCATGGAATGGGGTTCGCAAGATATCCATTCCTGTGCGGAAGTCTTTTGGAGAGTTTTTTTTTTTTTTTTTTTTTTTTTTTTTGGGGGGGGGGGGGGGGGGGAACCTTTGTGTAAGTCCTTTATCCCGACAGTGCTAGGGAGTTTGGGTCTGTCCCAAGGTGGGTGTCGCCTGAGGGTCCCTGTTCAGATTTAAGACTCTTACCTGTTCCTTCCCCAGTCCCTCTTCTCTTTTTCCCTCCTTTGCCCTCTTTGTTCTCTTTAGGGGGAGGGAAGGCATTCTGCTAGACAGCATAAGCCATCTCTGACTTGGGGTGGCGATGCTCCAGGATCTTCTTCGCTTCATGTAGCAGGGTGTTGATGTTCAGGTTAGTGTTCTGACATGTTTCTGTTGTCTGGATCCTTATTGTCTCCATATCCCACAACAATGTCCTCGTATTTCTTTTCTTCACTGATTGCTCGTGGGTTGATAATTAAATCTGTGTGGATTTTCCTTGGAGTTTCCGTTAACCCTTTTTGCTCCCAGTGCATGGTCATCTACGGTCTGAGGGAGGGAAATTGTCTGGTTGCTTTGTTGTTGGGATTGAGTTATACGTCCAGATCCATATTGGATCCTCGATGGTATCGTCGAAGACCCACCCGTCGTACTCTTGGTGGTTGATGAACCCAATCCCCTTGACTTCTTCCACTTCCACCTCTATTTTGGTTTCTTTTATTTTGAGTGTTCAGAAGATCGAGGGCAGGATGGGTCGGTGTCGAGGTGACCCCTCTCACTGCATCTGAAACATATGGGGGCGTTCTTCGTTGATACTGTGACAATAGACGTTTCGTTGTGAATGTAGAGTTTCCATTCTTCCGGGAACTTTGAGTTCGTTTTGTCTTTCGCTTTCAAGCCTGAAGTTATGGAATTGCAAAGTGGCGCGACGAATTCTGGCGTTGCAAGAACCCACTTCAAAACTTTGTTGTTTGGGTATTCAACATTCATTATGTCTTTGATCAGTGGGCGACCTCTGATGATCCCAGTGAGATTGTGGTTTTCGTAGTCGTTACGAGTTTCCATAGGGAGAGGGTGCAAATTGACCCGTTACAGTTCAGTGTGGTGTGTTTGTTTATCAATTTGGAAGTCTGATCGGGTTCTTTAAAGACCACCATCATCATGTTTTTGCTCAGTACTTATGTGCTGGACTTGATGTTTTCATGCCCCCGACTCGTCCGCGTGAGTCATTTTCGTTTCTCGATTGTTGGGAGGCGGACACCTGTTTGGAAAAAGTGAACACAAGGGCATGTTTGACGTACGAAGCGTTGGTTGAGGCTATTTTTTCTTTCAGATAACACCATATTGTTACTTCCTTCTCTTCGCCATTTTGTTGCATTTTTTTGTATTTTTTCCTCCTTTGATTTGGGGTGATTCCAGCAGGAGTTGAAGTGGCTCGTGGTCGACGAGGGGGCCGTTCGACTATGCTGGGGACTTGCCAGAATGTACGGCTGCAGCCATCTTGGCCCATGGTTACTGGATTGGGGGCAGGGGGGAAGAGGGGGGGAGATCTGACGTTTTTCCTATATTGTGATTGGTTCTACCTACTCGCTAGATCTAATTTGTGGGAGCAGCAAGGATCAATGGGGGATGTAGGATTTTTTTTTTTTTTAATTATTATCTCTATATCCTTTAAAGTTACAACGGTCTCGTCGTCACACGAAGGTGTGGGCCCACGAAAAAACACAGGACAGGCGGAACCAGAGCAGGTCATCGCGTGAGGGTGGGACGGGCGGAACCGGCGGAGGGCGTTGCATGCAGTAAGGCGAAACGCCGCAGGGCCCATGGGAAAAAGGGTGTGCCCACGAGATTCCATGCGCCAGGGCGTCACCTCGAGGATCCGCGCGTCGATTCACGTCAAGGAGAATTCGTGATTCGCACCCACGAGAATCCGTGGGACGGGCGCAGGCGGAGCGAGGTCGGGGGGGGGCGTGCAAAGGGAAGAGGGTGTGTGTATGTGTATATGTGTGTGTGTGTGTGTGTGTGTGTGTGTGTGAGAGAGAGAGAGAGAGAGAGAGAGAGAGAGAGAGAGAGAGATTAGATAAGATACACACCAGCGAACAGGTGAGTCTCCAACCCTGGGGCTGGCCTCACTCTACTTGCATCGATAGGATGAGCAAAATCGAATGAATCTTCCGCCAGGACATGGAAATATACACTACTACACGTGTGTGTGTGTGTGTGGATCGGTGAAAGTGGATTGGGGAAAGTGGATCGGGGAAAGTGGATCGAGGCTGGGTCAGTGGGAAGTGGGATCGGAGTAGACATGGACATGAGCAAGAAGTGGGATGGCGATAGAGGAAGGTTGAAATTGGGGAGGCGGGAGCAGAAAGAGAGGGAGATCGGGATTGGTGAAGGTGGGAGGATCGACGCCGGGTTAGAGGGAAGTGGCATCGAAGCAAACATCGAAACGAGCAAGAGAAGAGATTGGGATAGAGGGAGGTCGAGTTCGGGGAAGGCGAGAGGAGAAAGAGGTGCCAAACCGGGGAGCAGGATCAGGATAGAGGGAGGTCGGGATCGGGCATAATGGCTTAAAAAAAGGAAAGAAATGCTCGGGTGCACCACGGGTCACACAAGTGAGAGCAGTAATGAGGAGGACGAAGTCGAGAAGGACGAGAAGGTGTGAGATGATGAGGCTGCGAGGAGGTGGAAAAGAAAAAGAAGGAAAAGGAGGAGCAGGAGGAGCGGAAGAGGAGTGGGAAAAGGAGTGGGGAAGGAGCGGGAGCGGGGCTATGGCGCGAGAAGAGGAGCGGGACGAGGGGGAGGGGAATGCGGGGAAGAGCAGGAGGAGAAGGAGAGGGAGGAGGAGTAGGAGAATGAGCGGGAGCAGGGCTATGGCGGAATCTTTGTCATGTTGTTTGGCGGAGGAGGAGTGATAGGGGGAGGAGGAGGAGGAGGAGTGCGAGAAGCAGGGGCG
>BFEA01000462.1:233777-268504 GCA_003427395.1 Chara braunii | reverse complement strand
ACAGTAGGCCGGAAAGGCTGAGTTGTGGGCTGAAAGCACAGGCAGAACCAAGCTGATCACGTCGTCCTGTCTGCGACGTTAAAAAATTCTTGAGGAGTTACGGGGGATCTCCTTAAATGCCTCCTGATCAGCCACTGGTTCAGTAGTGACAGCCATAGTATAGGTCTAGGCTAGAGATCCTAGTTGGCAGGATCCCTGTCAGGATTTTGTGAGTCATTAGATTGAGTCAATAGGTTTGTCAGTCAGGGGTCAGAGTCTACGTGGTGAGGTTTGGAACCACTAACCCGGTTGTACAGTTATCACCATGGTGGACCTGCGTAGTGGGAAGAGCACTAGCCCCTATACCGCTGAGCAGCAAGAAAAGATGGTCGCCTTAGCCAAAGAGAATAAGGAGAGGAAAGAGCGTGAGAAGCAGGCGAAGCTAAAGGCTATTGCAGACGAGCGGGCGGCGAAGCTAAAGGAAGTGGAGGAGGAGATGAAGAAGAAGGAGAAGGCTGCTGAAGAAGAAGTGGCAGCAGAAGAGGCAAAATAAATGACGAGGATTGAAAGCGGAGAAGGAAGTAGTGGCACGAAGAAGGACACAGACGCGGAGATTGAAAAGAAGATCAGCGAGTAGGTTGCTAACTTATCGTTTGGGGAAGACGAAGAGGCGGAGTCATACGTGACTGAGGATGAGAAGGCCGCATTGGCCCCTGAGCTAGCAACCATGAAGGATCCTATGGAGCGAAGAGAGCGGGAAGACGAGCAAAAGTTGCAGTGGAAGCTGAGGATGAAGAGGGAGAAGAGGAGGACGGGAGAAGAGGTGAACAAGATGACCGCAGCAGTGGCAAAAGTGAAGGAGTGTAGAGCGGAGGTATAGGCCCAGCCAGATGATAAGGCCAAATGGGACAAAGTACTGGGCTACCTAGAGGTGTTGAGTAAGGCCTGGATGGAGGAGCGCCAGGCTAGTTGGAGTCAGGATGTAGCGTTGAGTGCCATGCAGTCAGGATTTAAAGAGTTTGCACGCGAAATCGTCACCCACATTGGGGGCGAAGTGAAACAGTTGAGGGACAATGTAGGGAAGTACTGCGAAGGCGCCATTGAGGGTGCCAAAGCCATAGCTGCTGCAGAGGGCGGAGATAGACCCCGCAAAGAGCCTGTAAAGCTCACGTTTCCAGACGCGTACGGGGGTAAGAAGGAGGAAAACTTTGACAATTAGGAGGCCAGTGTCAACAGTTACATTTATTTGCAGCATATCCTAACTGAGGAGCAAGTCCTCGTGGCCTTTCAGGTCCTCAAGGACGAAGCAGCTAGTTTCGCTAGGTCCCTTGTGCCTACAGCCGGTTGTGAAAACAACCTGGTTGCATATTCCAAAGTCACTCCTCTTTCCCAATTCCTCAAGTTCCTCAAGGAGCAGTTCGCTGACCCAACATGAGGCATTATAGCCTCTGATAAGCTTCAAACGATCCACTCCCGACAGTGGAGGAGTGCCAAGGCACTCAAGGGTACCATGGACGACTTGGTAGCCGTCCCGGACCACGGGGTCACTGAGCCCCAGCTGGTCCAGTTGTTTTATCGTGCCATTCCAGAGGACCTACGCGGGCATTTCTTTGACAAACCTCAGCAGGCCGGCAGG
The DNA here is from genome assembly GCA_003427395.1 of Chara braunii. Taxonomy (NCBI): domain Eukaryota; kingdom Viridiplantae; phylum Streptophyta; class Charophyceae; order Charales; family Characeae; genus Chara; species Chara braunii. The sequence goes on along the minus strand of BFEA01000462.1, from coordinate 266,889 downwards.
ACTTACGATGTATTGAGTAGAGAAGTCGTCCTGTATGAGCCGAAGTCTATGCCAGTTACCACTTTTTGGCATAAGGACCTGGAGAAGGGGAAGAAGTGGAAAGATCGTACCATCTCGGGCCAAGTCAAGGCCAAGGATCACTTGATCCTTACGCTAGAGGAGGGTGGTACAGAAGAGGTTCCATATGATCAGAATGAGTGGGGCCTAGGGGAGGAGTACAGTTGTGTAGGGCAGGGGAGGTCTTACGCTGCTGTCGCGGCCGGAGGGAGGCCGCAAGGTAAAGGAGGTCAGGGCCAAAGGGGCCAGGCCATGGGAGGCCGAGGACCGGGTGCGCAGGGGGTTGGCGGACAAGGAAACCGCCAAGCGGGAGGTAGGGGTCAAGGTCCCCCGTTAAATCGCCAGGGTAACCGGTCCCCACAGCGAGGAGGTGGAAGGGCACCTCAAGGAGGATGGCATCCAGGCTTGCCGCAAGGCAGGCCCTGGGAAGACTTGGGCTTGGACCGACAATTATGGCAGGAACGCGTGAACATGGGTTAGTGCGTATTCTGTGGTGACCCGACGCACGTTATCAAATTTTATCCAAAGTATAGACAAGCCCGTTGGGCTGCTCAACAGTCAAAAGGCAGCCGCCAGTAGGGGTTGCAACTGCCCCTACTTTAAGGCCATGTGGAGATGTGAGCGTGCGCGGACAGGACACTCCCAACCCACATGAGCCTATGGCAGAGGTTGCAGGCCCGTGCCTAGATAGCTGTCCAGAGACCGCCTGTGTAAGCGTCTCTTTAGGGACGTCCCTCAGAGGTGTGGCAGAAGAATTAAAGGAGAGGATGCCAGCCTGGGCCAAAATGAAGAAGGAGAGTAAAGGACAACTGATTTTGGTAGATGTAGAGGTGTTTAGGAGTAGGGTAGAGGCCCTTATAGACTCAGGGGCTACCTGTAGTTATATCAGCCATAAGGCGCTGAAGAAGTTGAGGCTAGGACTAAAGGTCCAGAAGTTAATAGACCCTATAGTGAGTGTTCTCGCATACAACCGCACGATGCGCGTTGAGGACTATGTAGAGGGAGTCCAGGCCTACTTTCGCCTAGAGAAGGATGGGAAGGTGGAGAAAGTTCTCCATTCCCTGACTCTCCTCGTACAAGATGACCTTCCTTTCGATGTAGTGTTAGGAATGGATTGGGGAGAGGCAGCGGGGGCCAMACTCCATCTGAGAGAGCATGAGTGTAGGCTCCCTAGTCCGTCAGGCGAAGTGAAGACTGCTCGCCTGTTCCATGCGTCCGGTGTAGATAACACCTTGGCACATTGTTATCTCAGTGCTCCCGCGTTCGCGCGATTAGTAAGAAAGGAGCAGTTAGAGGTACAGGTCTTTGTGGTGTATGTTAGACCTGTCACTGAGGGCCAGAAAAATGATAGTTCCACAGACCCAACAATTGCCAAGCTGCTGGAAGAGTTCAAAGATTTGACTGAGTCGCCGACAGGAGTAGTGCCGCGACCCATCCAGCCCAGGATAGAGATAGAGTATGGCAGTACAACTCCTAAGGGTGCGGTCTACAGGATGTCCCCTAGAGAGTTAGAGGAGCTTCGCAAACATTTAGACGAACTCCTTGAGAAGGGTTGGATCAGACCCAGTTTGTCTCCTTTTGGAGCACCAATTTTGTTTGTCCCCAAGAAGGAAGGAGAACTTCGTATGTGTATAGACTATAGAGGGTTGAATGCGATCACAGTGAAGAATGCTGAGCCGCTGCCCAGAATAGACGATCTTCTAGATCGGGTGCAGGGTTGTAAGTATTTCTCTAAGAGAGACTTAAAGTCCGGGTACCATCAGATAGAGGTTCATCCTGATGATCAGTACAAGACTGCGTTCCGGACTAGATACGGGCACTATGAGTTCATAGTGATGCCCTTTGGACTAACCAACGCGCCAGCTACCTTCCAGCGTTGTATGAATGATCTGTTCAGACCGTGGTTAGATAAGTTCGTAGTAGTTTATCTAGACGACATCTTAGTTTTTAGCAAGACCCTCCAGGAGCATTAGGGTCATCTGAGGCAGGTCTTGGGGAAGCTTAGAGAGGCTAACTTCAAGATCAACGCGAAGAAGTGCGAGTGGGCCAAGACACAAGTCCTGTACTTGGGCCACGTATTAGACGGAGATGGCATCAACCCAGAGGACAACAAGATAGCGGCGATTAGAGATTGGCCAACGCCCCGCACATTGACAGAGTTGCGGTCGTTCCTAGGCTTAGCTAACTACTATAGGAAGTTCGTAAGAAACTTCTCTACTATCGCCGCTCCCTTGCGCAGGTTGCTGAAGAAAGAGGCAATCTGGCAATGGGACAAAGACTGTATGTCTGCGCTCAAGAAGTTAAAGCGCGCGTTAATAGAATATCCCGTCCTCAAAGTAGCAGATCCATCCTTGCCATTTGTCGTTACCACGGACGCAAGTCAGTATGGGATAGGCGCCGTGTTGCAGCAAGACGACGGCACTGGCTATAGACCCGTAGAGTTCATGTCAACGAGGATGCCCTGTGAGAAGGTCGCTACCTCCACGTACGAGAGAGAACTCTACGCTCTCAGGCAGGCTTTAGACCATTGGAAGCACTATCTGCTTGGGAGGCACTTCAAAGTGTATTCWGACCAYGARACRCTTMGWTGGYTAAARACYCAGRCCAAGATGACACCTAAGTTGACTAGGTGGGCCGCAGAGATAGACCAATTCGACTTTGAGCTCAAGCCAGTGAAGGGCAAGTACAAYGTAGTKKCGGATGCTCTRAGTAGGAGATCAGACTACTTTGGAGCYGTASTACAYTATCTGGATATAGGGAGAGRCCTGCAGGRRAAAGTGARRYAAGCRTATRCGYAGGACCCTATCTATARCGACCTCCTAAARARAGTTAGAGAGRCCCCARAGACYGAACCAGATTACCGCACTACAGACGRGTTGTTGTTYGAGAAGACTAATGTGTTTGACCGCCTGTGCGTTCCCAACARCGAAGAGATCCGCWGTTTGGTTTTAGGGGAATGCCACGATACTGAAGGGCATTTYGRTTGGCAAAMGACATTAGCCAACCTGRTGCGTGCGTATACCTGGCCAGGGATGAAGAATGACTGCATAGAGTATGTCCGCAGTTGTAAAGTGTGCCAGAGAAATAAGTCTACTACACGYGYGCCCTTAGGTCTTCTCAGGCCCTTGCCTATTCCGGATCAGCCGGGAGACTCAGTGTCTATAGACTTCATGGACACGCAAGTCAAGAGTAGACATGGTAAGAGCCAAGTCATRGTCATRGTCGACCGTTTTAGTAAGTATGCAGTTTTTGTTCCCTTGCYTGCAGAGGCAYGTACRGATTTAGTAATACAAAAGTTCTTTGACTTTTGGGTTAGTGARAATGGTATCYCATTGTCAATAGTTAGTGATAGAGATAGTCGTTTCACCAGCCAGAACTGGCAAGAACTCATGAGAGTCTACGGATCTAAGTTGTTAATGTCGTCCGGCCGTCACCCAGAGACTACGGTCAGACAGAACAAATGAACAAGATCCTACAGCAAGTTCTGCGCATGTACATTAGACCAGATCAGATCAACTGGGATGAGATGTTGCCCAAGGTCGCTAGTGCATACAACAACAGCGTGCACCTATCCACCTGCCGCACTCCCAATGAACTGCACAAGTCCTTTAGGCCCCGTAGACCATTTGAAGGACTTAGCCGAGATCAAATTCACAGATTACCACCCGGTACCAGGGAGTTTGCGATATAGCACGAAAAGGAATTAGCCACTATTGTTGAGAACCTACGGAAGGCCCAACACAGAATGATAGAGTAGGCTAACAAGCACCGTCGCCCATCACAGTTTCGAATAGGTGACTTAGTCTGGGTCAAGGCAAAAGAATTTGCACCGGAAGAAAACATCTCACAAAAGTTACTGCCCGCATATAGAGGACCGTGGCCGGTTCTAGAAGTTAAGGGCGGAGAGGATGGACCGTCCTACAGCATTGAGATTCCAGCACACCTCCACACATACCCTGTGTTTCATGCTTCAAAGCTGCTGCCATGTGTTACTAGTCAACAGTTCCCTTCCAAGAGATCCATGATTCCACCGGATATGGATGGAAGCTATGACATAGAGGGCATTGTAGAAGAGGATGTGTTTAGGACAGGAGGTAGAGGTCGTCCCCAGAAACAGTATAAGGTCCGGTTTGCTTATCAGGAACCGGRAGAYRACCGCTGGTTCACGAAAGCAGAACTTCTAGAGACCGCTCCCGACATAGTCAGGGCCTATGAGCGTGACAAGAAAGGTAAAGGTCCCGCCTTTGACATTTTCTCGGAGGACCTCGAATTTAGGACGGCGGGAGTGGAACGGTTTTCACCTTTTAGCAGTAGCGGATGCAGTACCGAGGGTTCGATCCCTAGACCTCACCCTACCCATGTACAGTATCCGTGTAGATCCCGAGAATTGAACCTGTGACCTGTGTATTCGTAGGCAGTTGGTTGACCTGTCGTAGGTCCATAGACAGCAGGGGTTCGATCTGTAGGTCTATAGCGTAGGAGTCTTAGTGAGTTCCGGAAGCTTAGCTGTAGACCTTCTAGAAGGTAGGCAAGTGGGCAAGTGGTCAAGTGGAGAGGCAAGTGGTGGACTAAACCGCAGTGCAACTGCAGTACAATGTCGGTAGGATAGCGGTAAGTCCAGTCAGTCCCAGTCCGGTCCARCAAGTACCACAGGGGGACTGTGAGCACCAAGGGCCGATGGCAAAGGGCAGACCAACGAGTTTCTGAGGTATAAATCAAGAGGCAGCGCCCAACCATGGATTCATTCCGGCGTGAGCCATGCGGAAACGCTGCCACAGCGACTTGTGCAAGGAGGTCTGCAGATGAGCCCGGAGGTCGCAGTGGGCGAGAGGGAGAGGGAGTTAGAATAATGATAGGTTAGAGGCAGCCATATCTGTCATAGCTGTAGTTAGTAGAGAGTGTGTGTGCGTGTGTTGAGTGCTCAGAGTGATGCGTGTGGGATATCCAGGGTGATCCAGTGTATGTGAACAGTGAGATGTTTGGGCCTTGAAGTCGCCATAGCCAATTGAGAGTGAACTCGTATCTGAAAGCCATATCTCAGAGTTTTGAGTGGGCGCACGTCGCCAGTATGCCGCGTTGCTGTTTACATGCATGAAAAGTGTATTTGAGAACGAGTCTAATTGCATTTTTCAATTGAATTGAAGTATTGGAAAGATTCCTATCCTCTCACAATTCTGATTCAAATAAAGATACAAATTACATACTAATATTCTTTGATCAATATTCTATGTGTTCTATATTCGAAAGGCCTCTGCTTCTCATTGCGCCTTCGGCTCCACTCTGTTGATATACATATTTATATATATTTTATATACATATTTATATATATTCTTACCTTCTCTTACTTCGATTATCATATTCCATGAATTCATGGAATATGATAATCGAAATAAGAGAATAGATTTTTTTTTCTAATACTCAAATTCAATTTATTAAGAATCTATTATCATTCTTTCTGCGGCTTCTACAATTTGACTACTCCATGCATAGATGGATGATGAGGTCCCATACTCACTATCATTGAATTTGTTTTTCTAATAAGCATGGTAAAAGAATATTCCTTTGAAGACTAGTGATAATCATAATCAATTAATTCAATATTCAGATTTCTCATTTTGATGCATATTTATTTTATTATTCGAGTTTACTATTCACAGATTATCAGGTGATGCCTCCAGCAAGATGTTTCGTCGGAGTTGGAATGCACATTTTGTGTCCCAACCTCGACTGAGTGTGCGCCAAACAATAGTTAGTTCATCGATCGAGGCTCCTTCCCGTCTGCTGATTCACTGCACCGTTGACACTGATGGCATCGAGTCCCCGATAGTCAACGTATGCCCTAAATTCACCTCCCTTCTTTGGCACAGACGATATTGTTGCTCCGTATTTAAAGGTAGTGTGACTTAATCCACCCTTTCTATGCCAAAGCTCTTATGACTTGTTCAGTAAGTACCACCCACTGTCATCGAAGACTGCCAAGTTGATCGCTCAAACTTTGGTGGAAGGGGTACACGAAAATTCCACAAAACAAAAGAGGCCATGCTCTTTTTTTCACGGTTAACCAAGGTCAAGTGTGGTAACCGTTCTTATCAACCCCAGTACCTCTGAACCTTCCGAACCTTCTTTTCAGACCCAGATTGCTGCCACAGGCCAAAGCATCAAACTGGCATGGGTGCCATTTCTTTTTTTTATGGCTGACGTTGCCAACCAGTTTCGTCTGGAAGGTCGAGTCCCTGTCAATGTGGTAGGCAGACTGCCAAATCGGAACAAAATATCTAAGGGATGTATTGGTGTTTCAATGGTTCTTTCCAATTGCAATAAAAAGATGGCACCAGTTCGGTGGATTTTTACGCAAACATATTACACTCACACACACATTACACCTACAAACAAAGTCAATAAAATTTGGTGCAGCGTGACGAACTATTTTTTGTAATCGCGCGACTTTCTGCGCGAAGCTGCTTCACGGGTTGGGGACTGGTTGGTCGGGTGGAGTGCATGGGTATGGGTCGGTTGGGCAAGGTGCACGGATATCCTCGCTTCTTTCTTTTCGGTTTTCGGTACCAGGGCCGAGAAAGTCCTAGACGATTGGGTGACCGCGCCCTAGTGAGCACGATAAATAACGGTCGCCATAACTTCTTTCTTGTTCTGCTGTGGGAAATGGGAATTTTGGCATGATCAACGCGTGGGAATGTTGTTTTTCAAACTTTCAACTGATGTCGAGCCCCCGAGGGCTCTCGAAATTGTTTTTCTTTTTGGAATTTTTTTTTTTCTTCTGCAATTAGGATTTAGACTAGGAATTTGGGTACCTGGCAATCTGGCTGCACGATGCATCCTGCTCACGCGCACCGTGCCTTGGCAAGACCAGGGCTCTGATGAGCGCCTTAATCTTGCGTGTAACTGTAATTTTTGGCAGGCCCAGTTGCAACTACAATCTTCTTGTTCTTGACGTCCTTCGTGTTTTCTCCTTCCCGCCTCGCCCCCGCCTGTGTATGCACATCCCTTTCTCTGATCTGATTGGTCCCCACGTTGCATGATTGGATTGACGCGTGGAGAGTGGTTCCGTCCCCACGCCGCGGCCTGGTCATGCACTTCCTTATCTTCCCCTTCCTCTCACTTAGGCATAATCTCAGTTTTCTCGTGCAAGCATGCATGTTATAAATTTCGCAAGCGCGATTAGTTCTCTCTCTATGAATTTTTGAAGGTTAGCGCGGTCAGTAAGGATCGACTAACGAGTCAGCTTGGAAGACGTAGGCACTTTCTTCTCTTCCCCTTCCTCTCACTTAGGCATAATCCCGGGTTTCTCGTGCAAGCATGCATGTTATAAATTTCGCAAGCGCGATTAGTTCTCTCTCTATGATTTTTTAAAGGTTAGCGCGGTCAGTAAGGATCAACTAACGAGTCTGTTTGGGAGGTGAGTAAACGAGAGAGCTGGGCGATCCGACGAGCTGGTGCTGAGTATGCGGGGTTGATGTGTGGGCCACAGCACGGGCGAACCTAGCTTGCATATTCAGACCAAGTGGGGTGACAACTCTGTGTTGATGCGAGGCGACGGACTGCCCGCATCGGGAATGTTGTGGAGAGAGAGGGAGAGAGAGAGAACAGATGTGCGTGGGATGGTGTCTTTCTTCCAACCTTCTGTATAATTTTTGATTCCAACATTGACCAACTTTGTTGCGGCAATTTCGGATGTCCTAGTGAATCGTCGTTGATCTTCTGTTTCTTGTGTGTTGTTGAATGAACTTGCGCCCTTCTCCCACCCCTTCTCAAGTGGTCTTTTGAGTCTCCCATTTTGTTTTGCTCAATAGTGTTAGCTTGAGCCAAATTTTGTCACTTTCTCGTATCCATCTGCGCTGCTTGATAACTCCGAATCTGGTGCGATTGCCAACCTTTGATTCTTGTGCGACCCCGGGAATGTTGTGATGTGTTGATCCTCGATACCCGAGCGGTTGTTCCTTTTTCTTTCTTCCGTTACCAATGGCATGGATATGGGTGTAATGGTTGAATGATGTTTGCAAAGAAGGGTAGTTGCATGCATGCGGGATAGGATTGATACGCCAACAAGACCGCTCACCACAAGCCCGCCGATGCGGAAGGCCAAGACGCGAGCCATTCCTGCTCATGCGCACACTCGTGTATGACAACGATCCAAAAAGCGGAGTCGCGACATACGCGCACGTCTGCATGAGTCGACCCCGACCTTGCTTCACCATAAGAAATGCGTATCCACCAAATAGGAGATGGCTACAAAAACACCCTTCTGGGTCACCGATCGTGAGAGCTTAAGGGACTTGAAATACCGTGAATACTGGGAGAGGGAACAACCTAGACGGCGGGGGAACCTAAGAAATCCTGAATATCCCTGTCGAACTGAAAATGATCGACTATGTGAACGGGACTTTCATTGGGCTATAGGCAAGAATCCTAGGATCCCGGACTATCCCAACACCAATAATACCTAATATTATATATCTTCGGGTTTCGTCGCTATCAATACCGACTTTCCTCCCTTCTAAAGTATTCTTCCATATCAGCAACTCATAGTAGTACCGTGGAATTCCATAGCTCGCTATTGACCCCGCACGCCGTGCCTGGAATGCCAGCGAGACCGCGCGCATAGAACCACGGGATTTATCCGATGAACCCGAACCGAAGCCGAGCAGCGCGCTCACAACCTCCGTCTGAGGCCAGCCTCGTCGGATTCTGAGGCTTGCTACGAGCGACACCAGCAACTGTTCAGACAACACGACAGCCATAGCGTCCCGCCGGTCCACCAAATTTGAACCCGCCCTCGGCGACGAAGCCACCGAAGATGGTAATTCCATTTTCCACGACGTAAAAGCCAGACGTGCCTTGTGCCTACCATCTTGCACAACTGCCCCTAAACCTTGCCACATGAGATCTCAGTTCTAACCTGGGACTCCACCCCCACTTTCCTAAAATCCTTGGCACACCCCCTTTTCGCATTTCCAGGGCCCCATCCCACTCCGATCAGGAAGTCGCACTGGGTGTGAGGTTGGTATCGGAGCCGACAAGTGGCGAGCTCACAGAGCAGCAAGTAGGCAGGACGCACAAGCAATCTGGCGTACAGAGGGCGGCCTAGACAGTGGAACGCGTCGGGATGCGATCCTATAGTAACTAGGAGCAGATCGGTCAGTGAACAAGCCACCAACATGAACGTCAATCAAGCGCAAAACATTAATGTACAGCTAGGCAGGGCACCTGTCCCCGCACCACCAATCCGAGCTCGCGCACCTGCAGCTCCACCCGATTTGTATCTCTTTGACCCTGCGAATCACCTAGCCGAGGCATGGCTGGCCACACTGCGTGCACAACAGTACGACAACGATGAAGCCAGGATCAATATTCCCACCAGATTGGGAGGGATGCACACCACTGGTTCAACACTTACGGCTGGATCGACCTCCCAACCTTTGAGAGGGACTTCTTGAACAAATTCGACTACATCCACCCTGAACAGGCCTTCTTTATGATCAAAGATCGGGTTCAGAAGCCCCTCGAGTCGGTCACGTAATATCGTAGTAGGTTTTACAGACTGTTTGTTAAATCCGAGAAGGACGAGAAGCTCGGAAAAGATTTGTTCATCGATGGGTTTCGTAGCCGGGCGATGAGGGAAAAATTGCGAAAGCAGTTTCCCCGCATCAATCACACTATGCAACAGATCATGGATGGGGCGGAAGAGATGGAGAGGAAGTTTGCCGCTAGCTTCCTAAAAGGGGAGGACCACACTAAGGAAGGGGATTCCTAAAAATTAGCCAGGGCGAAAGCCGAGCTGGCCGCACTTCAAAACAAATTTGAGAACATGGGTTTCGTCTCCAGCCCCATCACTTATATAGAACAGGTTGTAGCTAAGAGATTGATATCCGACACAACCACAGGACTGCCCGTAATGTTTGCACCTTCGCCTCCTGCATATCCCCCTATAAAGCCAAGCGAATCAAACGCGATATTGGAACTAACTCCTACGCTGGTTGACTTAATGCAGGAAACTAAGAAGGAACAGCGTGAGCACAATGCTCAGATTGAATTATTAATGAGATCAATGCGTCCCATTGCCGCCAGAGCAGCACCAATGACGCACGGAGCAGCCCCCGCTCAGGCAATGGGCGGAGCAACGACTAACTTGAGCGTTTGCTACACGTGTCACCAACCCGACCATATAGCCCGAGACTGTCCCCACCGACCCACGCAAGGCCGAGTAGGAGCTGCCTCGGTGGCAACGGCGCCGGTGGACCAGGGAGGGTGGGCAAAATGATCGAAGAGATAGGAGGAGGAGGACGTGCGGTAGCCACTAGTGAGGAAGCCGAAGAACTTATTCCAGTTGACCAATACATCACATTGGGTTATCCGGGGCTGGGAATGATAGGAACCATCCGGCCCGGAAACGAACAACGAGGGATAGCCGAATGGAGACCTTCTCTAGGAGAAATGGAGTCGGGTGGTCCTCCTTTCGTCACTGGGGAGATCGATGTTTTGGATATCGTCCGAGCTCTGGATCACCGGATTCCGTTGCCCATCGGGCACCTATTGTCCATATCGGAACAAGCCAACAAACGCATGCTGCAACATTGCAAGGCAAACCGGAAACGATTCACTCTCGCCAAGTCAGCTGCTAAGAACGGAAAGGCCCGGACCCTCGAAGATAGGCCATACATCCCTAGTACCTCGGACCCAATACGATTTCTTGCGAATCAAAGTCATTCCATGGAAATCCGCGGAATGCAATATCGAAGTACGGGGAGTCCCCTACAATGGTCCTATCGATTCGGAAGCTGCGGTACTGGCTATCTCCCTGAAAGTCGTAGAACGGGAAGGAAGAAGGAAGGCTCCGATCACCTTGACGGAAGGAGATCATCTCGTCTCGGATGATGAAGAGAAATCAAAGCGGTAGGAAAAATGACGAACTTCGCGTTTCGACTAGGAAAAGTTCACGCACTAGGAGACGTAATACTGGATGTAAACACCTATGATGTCCTTCTGGGACAACCGGCCCTCACCGCACGACGAGCCAACCTGGACTTTGAGAAATGATCAGTCATCCTTCGAAACACAGACGAAAAACCGTATGTTATTCCGATGCGATTAACACTTCGGACCACACCGCCCTCAACTCAGAGACTCCCGACTGGAATCAAGGAACCTCTTCGGGTGCTCACATGGAAGAAACCGATTCACGAGAATGACCACAGGGGAAAAAAACCCGAGCTATCTAACAGCTTATCCGACAGCGACAATGGTACGGATCCCGCAATCCAAGATATGGCGCGCCAATTGATCCACTACCTCATTTGAACACAGACAACGAAGACGTTCGTCCTTACGGAGAGAAACCTCCATCGATCTCAGGCTCTAATTTTTGGGGAACCACTCGTACAAGTATCCTGGATGATCGATTCTTCGGAGCCCCCTCGAACCCTATACGAAGCCACCGCCCCACTTCTCTCAAGATACCGGGAGAAGAAGGCATTTTGCGATATTACAGGGCTACCTCGTTCCTTGATGTCTTCAGGAAAGGAGGTGCGACTAATGCCGCAGGGGGCCGAGAGCGAAGCTTTGGAACCCCTTGGGTGCGGCGACTCTACGCCTTACGAGCTCGGGATCGAAATCGTCGAGAAACCAATATGTTGCCAGAATATCAGCGACGACGTAACCCCGAAAAAACACGTGGCCATCCAAAAGGAAAACGCTCGAATGGTCGCCACCGTGTTTTCCTGGCGATCAGACAACTCCATCTGTGCTCCCCCTGCGGGGAGCAGCCCTGGAGTAAGCACAAAGCACGTAATTACCATACACGGACAACCGTACGACCTGCATGTGCCTCAATATGTACCCAATGAAACCCATCGATTAATTGCGGATATTCTGACCGAATATCAAGGGGCGATTAATGTAGCAGATACAAAACATCGGACTATCGTTAGTCATTCAACACGAAATTCAGACTGGAACCCATCCGCCGATCCATTGCAAACCGTACCGGTATTCTCTCGCGGAACGAAGAGTAGCATTGCAAAAAATCAAAGAATTCGAGGCTAACAGATGGATCCAACCCGCGACCGGACCTTGGTCGTTTCCCTTGGTCTTAGTCCCGAAGAAAAATAGGTCGATTCGCATTTGCATCGGTTACAGGAAGCTGAACGATATCATGATTAAGGATGTGTACCCCCTTCCCCGCATTTATGATACGTTGTATGCATTGGGTGTGCTAAGTATTTCGGTCAGTTTTTTATTCACCATGGATTTCATCACATTCTGGTCAAGGAGGAGAACCAGCCGAAGACGACCTTTATGTTATTTGAGGGCACTTGGCAGTGGGTTCGTTGCCCGATGGGAATTTGCAATGCACCAGCTACTTTTCAGAGAGCGATGAACGTCATGTTTCATAACTTCGTCAAGAAGACCAGGCTGACTCAAGGCATGATTAAGTTTTGCGTCATTGTGTACATGGATGACATCCTGGTCTACTCGTAATCATTCCACGGGCATGCACAACATATCGAGTGGACACTTGGGGCGTTGCAGGACGCTGGCTTCAAGATTGCGTTGGAAAAAAGTGAGTTTTTCCTTTCGGAAATCTCGTTCCTGGGATACGTGGTGACCTGGGGAGGCTTACGACTCGATTCGAGAAAGGTCGCGACCGTTCACGACGCCCCCGCACCTACATCGTTGACACAGGTCCGGGCCTTTTTAGGGCTGGCCTCGTACTACCGCCGATTTATCAAGGGATTCGCAGCAATCGCACGGCCTCTAACGAATCTTCTATGAAAAGACCAGCCGCTGAGTTGGGACACCGAGTGCGAATGGTCCTTTGTCACCTTAAAGGAGGCTTTGGCCACAACGCCCATTTTGATTCGGCTTGACCCAAAAAAACGATTCAAACTTATTACGGACTGGCAACCCGAAGCAATCTCCGCTACTTTGGCTCAGAAGGGGAAAGACGACCGCGAACACGTCGAGTACGTTTCGCGAATGGTACCGGACGAGAGAAGAAACGATTCGGCTCCTCAGGGAGAGTGCTACGAGGTTGTTTGGGGGATTCAGCACTTCCATGCGTATTTGTACGGACAAAAGTTCCTTCTCGTTACGAACCATGAGCCCCTGCTAGCTCTCAAGAGGCTTACCAACTACAAGGGCATGATCGAACGTTGGCTGTGCAACTGCAAGAATACGATTTCGATATCGTCCACCGAAAGACAAAGAAGCATGGTAACGCTGACGGACTGACACACTTGCACCGACCTAGCAAGGTGGCCAAGGGCGAAGAGATCACACCGTGGAAGGAACTGGAACCAACCGGCGAGCCCTCGTACGGACAGGTGGCCATCCTCCCTCGGACCTCCAAGAAGTGATCGACAGACACAATGGCGATGAGGCATGAAGGTAATCCCGAAGGTCCTCTTTCTGCCCTCTCGTCTTCCTCTTTTCTCTCCCTACCCGACAAATTTTGCTATTTTTGCGAAGCAATCTCAAGAGTCTACTCGGTCCCTATGCGTCCTAGTGGGGAAGGGTACATCGAGTGGGTAGATTGTCAGTGGCGTGTCTACCGAGCTCACGGTTCTTGCATCCAGTATAAAACTACGGGTAAGTCCTGTTATCTCCCTTGTGCCGCACAGATAAAATTCTGACGGAAGCTCGATTTATCGAAGCCACATCGGAAGGTTGGAAAAAACCCGACGATTTAGAAGGGCCGAGGTATGGACAAATGTCGTCTTGATAGCTACGGTGGTTGGGAACTCCCTCTGAGACTTCACTAAGGAGGAACGAAGGAGGGCCAATGAGAGGGCATGGGACTACCGATGGAATGAGGGACGGTTAGAAAAGCGAAAGACGGATGGTAGTGGGATTTGGGTGTCCGTGCCTCATCCGTTCATGAGGTCTGACTGGGTTAAGTCGGCCCACGAGGAAACGGCGGCTCACTTCGCCGTCCGGATCACGTAGGCAGCTATCGATAATAACGAATGGTAGTCCAATATTCGCAACGATGTTAAATTCATCGTCCGAAACTATCCCGTCTATGCCGCCGACAAGACGCCGGTTCAGCCGCCTAGATCGATAGTGCCCACCGCAGTTGAACGACCGTTCCGAAGGGTCAACATGGATACCACAGATATTGTCGTGCCCCCTATACCAAATAATTGTGAATATTCACTTTTTTTGGTGTTTGTGGATCACTTTTCAAAATGGATTAAGGCGTATCCTTGCGAGACTCGACAAGCGGCGAAAATTATGCGGTATGTCAACTGTTTTCTGGGAATGCATCAGAACACAGAGGAGATCTTAACAGACAACGGGGCAAAATTCCAAGGGGAAGTCTTGAGGAGTCTGGTCCTACATGGTGTCTCAGCCCGCAATACTGCCCCCCATATGTCACAATCGAACGGACTGGTAGAAAACGCCAACGTAATCAAGACAACATTGCGGCGTAATATCGTGGCAAAAGATACAAGGCCTTGGCCCGATATCGTCGACCACATCCTTGCTATTCATCGAGGGACACCCCACGAGTTTACCGGCCTGACCCCCTTCCAATTACGAACCAATAGTGTGGCCTGTGTAGCCCTACCGAGCCTAAATGATAAAACGACCCTTCCACGACGGGGTATTAGAGCGACGGTCAAAGATAAGGCCCAACACCACCTCAAATTAATGGAAAAAACCCTCCCCCGGCTAGCTCGAAAAAGACAAAGAATGACTGAAATGGCCCACGGACGACAGATCCGGAGCTACGAGGCCCGAAAGGGGAACACTGGACATCGGCCCCAGTATAAGTTAGGGGACATAGTGCAGGTGAGGAAATGTGCTCACCAGGGTAAGCTAGCATCAAGATTCTTCGGGTGATTTTGCGCAGTCCAGCTCGGTCCTAGTGGAGTGAATACGGCGTGGCTCGCGCCGGAGGTGTCGGGTAGTCGATCGGCTCGCCCAATCATTTGACACGTGTCCTACCTTCGTCCTCTCCCATCTTCCCCTTCTCTTCCATCATCCACGACGTCCCTTGACAACGAGGAGGAAGACAACCATCTCGACTACCTTGATCCCTCTTCTTCTCAACCCTCATCTCCCCCGCCATCGCCTTGAATTTTTTCACCGAACAAGTCATCAGCGAGTGGCTAATGGTACTCGAGGGGGCCTTCTCTGCAATCCGACAAGTACAGCGTCCTCGACTGAGACTAAATCTTCTTCAATTCGCGGCCTTCTTTAGTACAACGGCCATCCACGCAGCGGCGGAGTTCCGATTCATGCAGTCCGAGGCGACACGTGTATTGGCTGAGGTGTCGGCCTTCCTATGCCTGTCTCCACCTGGCGAGAGCCACGTGTCCGTCATTGTAGTCTTCACAGGCGACATCACGACGCTGCATCCGGCAAGGCATACCGAGATCTCCCGGCAACTGAGAGGCTGGGCAACGAACATCACGACTGCATGGGTGCGATTACTAGCTCGATCGCGCGATCGCATTGTGATAGCCAACGACATCGATCTCCAACTTCGGGTCTCCCCCACCGCGCCAGAGGTCCTCCTCCCGGAGCTTCGTCCTTTCGCTCGACCTCAATGAATCGTTATCGCCTCTCCACCTTCGGCCTTCCATCCGATACTCCTACGTTTTGACAGTCTGCTGTGGACCCCGCTCTATCCTTCAGAATTAGGCAGTTGGACGTACCGATGCTGGACGCGGCCAAGTGGGCACGGTGGTGGCACGCTTACGTGCACTCATCTTCTACCTCCTCGAAGTCGTCTTCCATTGGGCGGAGCCTGCTTACAAGAGCGAGGAGGACGAGATCCCGGATGGCGAGGTGGAGTTATTGATCATCCAGGCCTGGAGAACGAACACGGAGGGAGAACTTCTTGGATCCTGTTTGGGGAAGTGCGCGACGGCCACCTTGACTCGATTACGAACGAGTTGCTGGTGTTTTTGGCCCAACTACTGGACGATCTGGCTTTGGAGATCCTCTCGCGCTACGACAAGAGGCCGGGACAGCCACGCTCACTCGTACCTTGGTCCCCCATCTCCTGTGGTCTATGTGCACGGAGCTTGACAGGGATAATTGCTACTATCCCTCAGAGGGCGCTTACCTGGTCATCGACGTCGCTGATCTCTCCTTCTGGGACCCTCTCATCCGACGAGTGAACGTAGGAGAAACCAGCGCGAAAGCCGCAGAAGAGGAAGAAGAAGCAATCGAGGAAGAAATCCAGAAGGACGATCATCTTCAATACACGGAAGGAGAGGAAACGCCTGAGGAGGAAGAATCGAAGGCTGAGTCGGATCGGAGACGCCGAGTTGGACGAATCGAGTGAACGAATCGGAGACGCCGAGTTGGAAGAGGCCAGCTCGGGACGGGAGGAGTCTGAGGAGGGAGAGGGCGGATCGGGTGAATCGAGTGGTCCTACCGAGCTGAGCAGGGAGGAGAAAGAGGCCGTGGCACAAAGAAGACGAGCGGCGGCGAATGGCAAGCGGCCAATCGAGGAATCAGAAGGGCCGCTGCCAAAACTGCTGCAGGGCGATCCGATGCTCAATCCACATGAGGAGATCGAGAGAAATAGAGGCGCCACTGCAGAGGGATCGATCACCGGTTCAATCCTCTCCACGGCCCAACCTTCGCCTACGTCGAGATGCGGGTGCTCGGGCTTCCTCCCTGGTCGTCATCCCGCTGTCCCCGTGATTCCTCGCCCTTCAGCAACTCAAAGCCCGACCCCCGTTCCCTGACGGATGGCACCCCTTCCGCCTTCCCTCTTCCACCATCTCTACTCCACCCGCCTCCTGGTCACTGTCTTCCCACATGCTACCACTCGCTCGCTCGTCACCTCTTTCCCCCTCCACGTCCTTCTCTTTAGCGCAGATTGGCAGAAATTTAATAATATAGAGCTTTATTGCCCGATCATGGGCGCAATCCCCGCATGCGAAGACTACGAAGATTCCCGCGCTCCCATCCGCCCCCCCCTTTTGCACCCTCTACCCCGACTACCTCGCCTCCCTCCCTCACCAGCGTCGACACCCGCGCTTCCCTCGTATCCATCGCAATATCTACTATGTCCCCCTCCCCACTGGTGACAGGGAAATTCGTTGCTTCATGCCTCCCTTTCCGCACGCCCATCCACCACCACCTCCGCCCGTCATTAGATTGTCTTTCCCAGGTAGCGTTTAGGATTGCGCGCACAAATGCCACGATGGACGACTTCCACACTCGGATCTTACAGTAAGTGGCACGTGCAAGCTCCGCGTCGATCCTCAGATCACGGATCGACACCTGATGAGAGAGCAAGCAGGAGCTTGCTCAAGATTGGAATCCCCTGGGCGTCACATATGTGACGAACTACTTTCTGTAATCGCGGGACTTTCTGCCGGAAGTTGCTTCACGGGTAGGGGACTGGTTGGTCGGGTGGAGTGCATGGGTATGGGTCGGCTGGGCAAGTTGCATGGACACCCTCGCTTCTTTCTTTTTGGCTTTCAGGACCAGGGCCGGGAAAGTCCTCCGCAGACGATTGGGTGACCGCACCCTAGTGAGCGCGATAAATAATGGTCGCCATAACTTCTTTCTTGTTCTGTTGTGGGAAATGGAAATTTTGGCACGATCAACGCACGGGAATGTCATTTTCAAATTTTCAACTGATGTCAAGCCCCCGAGGGCTCTCGAAATTGTTTTTCGTTTTGGAATTTCTTTTTTTTTCTTCTGCAATTAGGATTTAGACTAGGAATTTAGGTACCTGGCACTCTGGCTGCACGACGCATCCTGCTCACGCGCACCGTGCCTTGGCAAGATCGAGGCTCTGATGTGCGCCTTAATCTTGCGTGTAACTGTAATTTCTGGCGGGCGCACTTGCAACTACAATGTTCTTGTTCTTGATGTCCTTCATGTTTTCTCCTTCCCGCCTCACCCCCGCCTGACATCCCTTTCTCTGATCTGATTGGTCCCCACGTTGCACGACTAGATTGACGAGTGGAGAGTGGTTCCGTCCCCCACGCCGCGGCTTGGCCATGCAGATGTAGGCACTTCCTTCTCTTCCCCTTCCTCTCACTTGGGCATAATCCCGGGTTTTTCGCGCAAGCATGCATATTATAATTTTGCAAGCGCGATTAGTTGCTTCTCTATGAATTTTTGAACTTTTGTTCCATTTGTTGATGTAAGATTGCTTGCACGGTTTGTTGCAATTTGGTGCGCAAGGTGTAATCATATCATTTATACATGATTCTCCAATCATTTGCGTACTTGAACGCAAACCGAGGTTAGCGTGGTCAGTAAGGATCGACTAACGACTCAACTTGGGAGGTGAGTAGATGAGAGAGTTGGGCGATCTGACGAGCTGGTGCTGAGTATGTGGGGTTGCCGTGTGGGCCGCGACGAACTGTGGCACACGGGCGAACCTAGCTTGCATATTCGGACCAAGCGGGGTGACAACTCTGTGTTGATGCGAGGCGACGGACTGCCCACATCGGGAGTGGTGTGGAGAGAGAGGGAGAGAAAGAGGACAGATGTGCGTGGAATAATGTCTTTCTCCCAACCTTCTGTACAATTTTTGATTCCAACATTGGCCAATTTTGTTGTGGCCATTTCATATGCCCTAGTGAATTGCCGTGGATCTTCTGTTCCTTGTGTGTTGTCGAATGAACTTGCGCCCTTCTCCCACCCCTTCTTAAGTCGTCTTTTGAGTCTTCCATTTTGTTTTGCTCAATGGTGTTAGCTTAATCCAAATTTCGTCACTTTCTAATATCCATCTGCGCTGCACGATAACTCTGGATCTGGTTGGATATGTTCATAGTGCATGTTTTTGTTCGATTGCCAGCCTTTGATTCTTGTGTGACCCCGCGAATGTTGTGATGTGTTGATCCTCGACGCCGAAGTGGTTGCTCCTTTTTCTTTCTTCCGTTACCAATGGCATGGATATGCGTGTAATGGTTGGATGATGTTTGCAAAAAAGGGTAGTTGCATGCATGCGGGATAGGATCGATACGCCAACAAGACCACTCACCACGGGCCCGCCGATGCGGAAGGCCAAGCCGCGAGCCATTCCCGCTCATGCGCGCTCTCGTGTATGACAACGATCCAAAAAGCGGAGTCGCGACATACGCGCACGTCTGCATGAGTCGACCCCGACCTTGCTTCACCATAAGAAATGTGTATCCGCCAAATAGGAGACGGTTACAGAAGCGCCCTTCTGGGTCACCGATCGTGAGAGCTTAAGGGACCCGAAATACCGTGAATACTGGGAGAGGGAACAACTTAGACGGCGGGGGAACCTGAGAAATCTTGAATATCCCTGTCGAACTGAAAACGATCGACTATGTGAAGGGGACTTTCAGTGGGCTATAGGCAAGAATCCTAGGATCCCGAACTATCCCAACACCAGTAATACCCAATATTATATATCTTCAGGTTTCGTCGCTATCAATACCGATTTTCCTCCCTTCTAAAGTCTTCTTCCGTATCACCAACTCACGGTAGTACCGTGGAATTCCATAGCTCGCTATTGGCCCCGCACGCCGTGCCTGGAATGCCAGCAAGACCGCGCGCATCGAACCACGAGATTTATGCGACGAACCCGAACCGAAGCCGAGCAGCGCACGCACAACCTCCGTCTGAGGCCAGCCTCGTCGGATTCTGAGGCTTGCTACGAGCGACACCAGCAACTGTTCAGACAACACGACAACCATAGCGTCCCGCCCGTCCACCAAATTTGAATCCGCCCCCGGCGACGAAGCCAGCGAAGATGGTAGTTCCATTTTCCACGACGTAAAAGCCAGACGTGCCTTGTGCCTACCATCTTGCACAACTGCCCCTAAACCTTGCCACATGAGATCTCAGTTCTGACCTGGGACTCGCCCCCCACTTTCCTAAAATCCTTGGCGCACCCCCTTTTCGCACTTCCGGACCCCCATCCCACTCCGATCAGGAAGTCGAGCTCGGCGTGAGGTTGGGCGTCACAACAGTACAGTGTTGATCAGAACTGTTCTGTTTGGCCAACTGAACGGCTATCTTAGGAATGTATACCTCATTTAGTCTTGCCAATCCGATTACCTGCAGGTCGTCACAACACCCACATGCATGAACACATGCGTTCCTCTTCAGGAGATGCAGATGACACTGCCATGATCGCAAGAAAGGCCTTGAACCGACAGTACATGGGCACCTGAGGCTGTGGGCCTGACAACGCGCGTCTTGAGGCCCGAAATGAGAGGCTGACCATTGATGATTTTCATTAATGGCCCACGCCGGCCCTGAAAGTTGCTCCGAGGCTTTCTTATGGCGACAAAATCTTTCTCCAAGGCTGGGGCCATGTACTGGCGGTTTAACCTCTCTTCACTTCTTGTTAGGCACCAAACGGAGCATATGGGGGGGGTGTAAAACAATTGTAAAAGATTCAAGCTCTGCTAGACTATACTTTGACCTCTGAACACGTGATCACAAGGATATAAAAGACTACAACAACTGCACACAGACGCCATTGTATGCCATCCCCAACTAGTCTGCCAGCACACTGTAGCACACCAACAACAACGGAGACAGTCGTCATCGCTGATGCTCACTCAACAACTGGCATAGAGTCGTGCTCCACTACACATCATCTTGAATGAAGCTGGACTGTGGTCGACAACTGGCATAGAGTCTTGCTCCACTACACATCATCTTGAATGAAGCTGGACTGTGGTCTAATCCAAATACTTTCTGACTAACAACATGTTTCGATCGTACCAGGGACATTTTTGTGGAGTTGCCCTGAAAAGAAAAACAGATGAATTTCTTCGAGGAAAGTGGTGTATACCAGATTTTTTTTTTTCTTTTCTTTTCTTCTTTTCTTTTCTTCTTTTCTTTTCTTTCTTTCTTTTCACGTAAAAGCCCAGGCTGTTGTAGAGGCCAGGTTCCAGACATACAGTGGTCGCAGTCATCAGTCAGCCATTGGTTGTCCTGACAATTTTGACTTGTGATACCGCCTCCCTGCCCATCCTCTCGTCAATTTTCCCAGCATACCCTATTCCGCCTATCCTACCTCAGTGTTAATCACTCAGGGCGATGAACGAGCCAGGTGAATTGGACCGGACAGCCGTTAGGGCTAAACAGATATCCCACCCAGCCCTGGTTGAAGCATGATCGGGCGACCCTTGTCACAGGAGTACTTCGGATGCCAGGCTCGTTTCCATCAGCCCCACCCACTACCCTAACCCCTGGCGAGCATATCAGTGACTGTGTCTGATAGCCTCCCCAAGCCCCAGATCTAGCGCTATGACACCCCTAGCTAGGACCGGCTATGCCCCCCCCCTGCCCTGGCATTGTAGCTACCTGTGTGTACGGCCATAGCCTGTATGTGTGTGCCCATAGGCCGTATGTGTGTGCCTGTATGCTGTGTATTGTGCTCTTAACGCTATGTATTGTGCCCGTAGGCTGTGTGTTGTGCCCGTAGGCTGTGTGTTGTGCCCGTAGGCTCTCTGTGCTAGTAGAGTTGACAGTTCTATCTACGTCCTTCACATGGCCACCGCCATGCGCGGCTTTATCAAACCCCCGAGTCCTGCTACGGCATCGTCTAGATCCTGCCTCATCAGTATTACAATTGTATTACTAACTCACTCAACAGTTTTGCCATCCTTGACAGGAACACAGCCATGCTGCCCTATGCCCCCCCCCCCAGAATCCTGATTCAGGCATCGTCTAGACCCTGGCTAATCAGTATTACAATTGTACCAGCTTTCTATGTGCCCATAGGCTATGTGTATGGCCGTAGGCCGTGTATATGTGCCGAAGGCTGTGTGTGAGTGCCATGTAGCCTAAAAGTTGTACAGATCTGTGCATGATATGCCTCTCTGTGCTAGAAACCCCACAAAAGTCCCAAGCCGAACCCACGTCATCATTATGTACAATTCTGTGCATGATACGTCTATCTGTGCTAGAAACACCCACTAAAGTCCCAAGTCAGACTCGAACCCATGTTCATCATTATCTAACAGCTGTGCTCTATCGTACGTGCTACGATCTCAAATGGTACCAAGTGTGATATGCCATACTTGGGCAAGATCATCAGGAGCAATCCATGGCCAACATCCTCAGGCAAGCCTACTCATAGGCTACCCGGTGCAGGCAGTGTCTGTAATCCTTGCCATACACCTACCCCCAAGGGATTGGTGTGTGCAGCCGTCCGTCGGTCAACATCCATGTGTGAGCCAAGCTACTTGCAGGGTTTTGAACCCACAACCTCAAGCCACAATGCGCATATGCAGCCGGTGCTCTGCCCACTGAGCTGATCGGCTGCACATTAATATTTCCAGATTGCTTCAGTTCAATTCGACCGCCTATGGGTGGGCAAATGTTTTGCTTTTGTCCTTGTAGATGAACATGTCATTTATACGATGACAATCTTTTTTTCTCTTTTGGTTTTAACCAAAACGGTTGCTTATCACCGGCAAGCATCTTGTACACAAATGTAGCAATGGGGAACAACCCAGCCCTTCCGGCACTAGACGCCTAAACCAGGGGGGGCTGCTACAGACCGCCCATCTCCCAACCTTCATCCATCGTCGGGGGCTATTCTACTGGTCCGGAGGCTTACTAGCAGCACCCAGACACGCAGTAGAGCAGCCACCAGGGGTTTTGCAACGGGGGGTTGGGGGGAGGAGGGGGGGAGGTTCTGCACAGTCCTTCAGGCCGCCTGCCAATCTTTGATCGTATCTTTCCATGCCTAAGTCATCTCCACCCCATAACTACCTCCCTATCCATTTCCTTTCCTACTCCAATAGTCTGCTATTCCTGAAGTACCTTTCCCGTTCTCCCTGTCCATCCTGCTATATATACCATCTCAGCCTATGATGTACATTTACACCAGAAAGCCCCCCCTTACCCCGCCTAAGCCAAGCCTGCACCATTTAGACGTTCCTTATTCGTATCTATTAAATCTACATATCCCCGGCATTTCCTTTATCATCCTCTATCCCATCTATCAATCTTTATCCCTAAGTCATATCCCCTCCTGAAGTTTCCTTTCATTCTTGTATATCTTACGGATTCTTACCTATATTTTTGCTTTTCTAATCTGAAGTTCCCCATCTTTTCATGACCATTAACTTCTACAGGTCTACAGACTCTACACTATGATAATACATCTATTCTATCCTAAATTCCTAATTGTATCGTAGTTCTCCTAACTTTCCCACCCTAGTCTAAATATGATATGAATCAGCTGCTTTCATGAGGTTCAATCTTCCTAATCTGATTCCTCCTCTGCGTCGATTACCGGCGCATGGCGCGTCAGCAGTGGGCCAAACAGCATACGACCGGTCTGAAGATCCTGGGTGAGCAGCTGCGAGTATGGTTCCCATGCGGCCCAGAAACCTTTCTCCTTCTGTTCTCCTGCCCGCATGCTTCTGTGCAGGTCAGCCAGTATAGCAGTTCTAATATTTTCCAACGCTCTTTCTTGGTAAGCCTGCAGCGGTGGAAATGTTCCCTGTCGACACCTCTCATTCCTCAGAGTCCACAGGGTCCACAATACCGCTGCACGTATGGTCTCCGCTGCCACCAGATCTTCCGGTCTCGATCTATTCACTTTCATCAAGGCTCCGAGGCGTATGGCCACATCATCCTCTTCCGTGACATTCAGTGGGGAATGCTCTGCCAGTTCCCGCGCCCACCATTCCAGGAATGATTGAACAACCGGGCATCGCACGGAGAGATGTGGAACAGTCTCCACCTGCCCACATCCCACTGCACATGTCTGATCCTTATGCCGGCTCCTGGCTGCAAGCCATTGTGCCGTGGGGATTGCCAAACGATAGAGCTTCCATATCAAGCCCGCCTGTTTCTGGTCCGGTAGAGCGGCCAGGATTGCATTTTGCTCATTCCATCTACGATGCGTCCATCTGTTGAAAAAACACGTCCGGAATCCAGTCCCTCTCGCCCACTGATTCTTCAGGTTTGCGCATATATCTACCGCCTCTATAAATGTTTTTTTTTGTGGCGAGGCTCTGGACCGGGACTACTTTCTTCTGCATTCTCTAGCCTGGCCATCGCCGCTCCCTCGAGTCCCATATCAAATCCCTTCGCCGGTCATCTATCCGATATGGTCGATATTGGACCTTCTCCTTCCATTCCCCTTCACACACCGCCACTGTTTCCATCATGGTTCTGTTCACCTTTTTCCGGGGGCCTTCCTCCTGCGCACTGCATTCCTGTAGGGGCTCCCCTAACCCCTCATAGCCCGAATTGACTAACCATCCCGTTACTTCCAGTTTATCATCTGGCAATACATGTTCCACCCTGTAAACTGTCTGGTCTCGAGACTCCCCTCCACTTCACCCATTCCCCAGCCCACTGGGGGGGATAGCCTCCCCCAATTCTCGAACCCTTAGCCTCCTTCTCATCCATCCGTGCAGCAGTTCCACCATCTCCTCATCCGGACGCCAATCCTTCTAATCTCCGTCCCAAAGATGTCCCACCTTATAAATTCCTTGCTCCGCCCACTTCCACCCATATACACCTCGCGGGCCATGCCACGGAAAAGGGTCTCCAATTGCAGCACATATAAACCGGTTGTTGAACAGTAACTTGTTGAAAGCAGCGTCTGCAGTTTCCGGCATTCGACATCTCCGCCGTGCTTTTTTCCACAGCGCTAGTTTGGTGGACCAAACCGTGTCCCTGCGGATATGGCCCATTGCCGTATTACTAATCGAGTACAGGCCCACCAGTTCTCTGGGCACCTGAAGTGCATACGCCAGGTGGGTCCAGGCAACTTCTTGCCAGCCCCCCTCCCCACCATGGCCAGCAGGTGCCAGAGCAGCTGGCGCATCTGCAGGGCAATCATTTGCTTCTGCGGGTCCAGAAGGCCCAATCCCCCAAACCGCCTTAGCTGAATAAGCTTTTATTCCAGGCCACCCTACATATAGAGTTCTCCGCATACGCATTGTTTGACCATAAGTGCGCCTGCACCGCCTTCCTGATGTACCTGAAAGTGTGTTTGCCCGGCATGTGGACGGCACCAGCATACCATAAAGTGGACAACACGAAGTTCTTAATAATCAGGGCCTTGCCCAAGGGTCCCATACTTCCTCTTCTGCTCCACGCCTGCCGTTGCCCGGATCGCCATCTGCTCTACCCCTCCAAAACTTGGCGTGAGATTTGCTCCCAGAATGCCATTTGTTCCCCCTCTGCCTCTGTGGGAATACCCCATCCTTCTGGCGGGCGAGGGAGGATGGCCTTCGATTTGTGCCAATTCACCCGTGCCCCCGAGTATGTGCAGATGGTCTGCAAACCTTCCTTGAGGATAGCCAGCTGCTGGGCTGTCGGGAGGATCACTGCACCCGAGTCATCTGCGAAAGCAGTAGATTTGATCTCCTTTACAGGGCCTGCCTTCAAGGCGATCCGCCGGTCGTCTGCCCTTGATATATTGTGCATGGACTCGATACGGATGACGTAGAGGGCCGGGGAAAGCGGACATCCTTGTCTAACTGACCTGGTAATCTTCAATTTGTCTGACCTTACCCCATTAACTTGCATCACCGTTGTTGCTCCTTTTAGCATACTTCTCACCCATCCACAGAAGATACCTCCTATCCCCCTACGCGCCATCCCCTGCAGGAGGAACTCCCAGCGGACCTGGTCATATGCTTTCTCCAAGTCTATAGAAGTAAAGGCGACAGCGCTCCCGGTACACTGTTCCTCCCCCAGAATCTGCTGCGCCAGAAGCACATTAGTCAGGATCTGACGGCCCAATACAAAACCTGTCTGAGCAGGGTTAATAATACATGGCACTATGTCCTTCAAGCGGGTTGCCATTAGTTTAGCCATGATTTTGTATAGCGCATTAAGAATGGATATCGGCCGCCAGTTTTGCACGTCTTCCTTCTCCCCTTTTTTATAGAGCAACACTACATCCGCATCTGCGGATCTGCGAAGCCTAGCGGAAAGGATCTGCATTTAAGTGCTTCATTATAAGCCGCCGTCAGCAAAACCACAAAGAACTTGCGAAAGTCTTAGCTCCATCGGCATGCCATCCAACCCCAGCCTACCGTCATCACCCATCCGGTCATTATAGCTGTATTTCGGGCATTTTTCAGTCCAGATGCAGCGACAATGACCAGGCGGCAGATCTGCAATCGCTGCCTCCACTTCATCCTCCTTAATATCCTCTTCAAGCTTGCAGGTACTCTCCAGGTCCAACCGGCTTTGGACATGTCTCCACATTGTCTTCTTCTGGATGTTTTGCCATGTCCTCTGGTGCACATCGTTCCTCTTCCGTTAACAGGCCGCGACAAAAATCGATGACACACTTCAAAATCCCCCTCGTAGTGCGTTGCCTTGGCTGATTCTCATCGAAGGGGTGGTCCATGGCTGTCATCAACGCCGTGGCCTTTCGTGCACCAGCCATGTCAAAAAATTTCCTCGACATGCGTTTCCCTACCACAATCCACAACTCCTTGGTTTGCCTTCCCCAATTGATAGCCTCCTCCCGCTGCCATTCCCTCCAGCCTCGAGCCGCCTCCACCCGCTCAACCCACCATTCGTCGTTTGTTTGCTCTCCTGTCGAACCCCCATTCAGTTCTTCCAGCCTGTGGGAGAACTCCTCCCTGTCGTTGGTGCGCCAAGTAGCCGTCATACAGCTGCTTCGCCAGTGTCCCTCGCAAGTCCTGGATTGCCGACGCAATGTGGGCGAGCAGGTTATCCTGCGGGCAGTCTTTCACCCATTCTTCCCATAATTGGGCCACCACAGGCTGATACTCTGTACTTTTAAAGACCCATGCCGGAATTGCCTTCGGGGGGCAGCCCATCTCCAACCGGGTAGCTCACTATCACCGCCAAATGATCCGATGTGGTGATCAGGCTTATATGGGCCTGCTCGGTCACTTCATTAAGATCCATCGATGCCCACTGAACTATTGGATTTTTCGACATCTGAATCGTATATCACCATCTATAGTAGTTACCTATCATTCAATGAATGAGTAAACTAAATCATATCTATTCTGCTCCTCCTGGTCATCGTGTTTCCCCAGAATGTGAAGGCCCTGCCTTGCGGGTATAAGGTCCGATACGAGTCTGTGCAACCCAGCCCTGTCATTCCGTTAATAAGTGCCATCGAGTCTGCTTCTGCATGCCTTGGTCTGGCGAAGTCCATCACCGGATCGGCGACCAAGTTGAAGTCACCAGCTATGATAACCTTATCCACTTCAGGCACCAGGTTCTGCAACTGTTCCCACATTCTTCTTCTTGCCCCAATTTCTGATGGACCATATACTGTAACGAGCCCCAAAACTTCGTTCCCCCATTGCAATATCACCCATGCCCACCGGCCCCTTGAGTCGAAGTACCAATCCCACACCTCTCCCCTAAAGTGAGGGGAGATCAAGATGCACACTCCCCTTTTAGTGCCTTGTGGCGGGACCCATACTTGATGGCCCCTCCACCGGAGCGCCGGTTCAGCTATCTTGCTCTCATCCAACTTGGTCTCCTGAAGGCGACCACATTGATCTGTTCAGCTTTAACTTTCGCTGCCAACTCCTTCCGCTTAGCCAATAGCGATCACTTCCCCATGCCCCTGACATTCGATGTCATTACTTTCAGCCGATTCCAATGTCTAGTCCCCCTCATCACCCCTCCTTCCACCTACAAGTCTCTCTTACCTATGGGTTCTAATGTCCTAATCTTTTGCGTTGCTGGGGGGGTGTCACACATCCTGTGGTGTCACACATCCTGTGACACCCTACGGGATAATATATCCTTATACTATCCATGCTCCCCTCGCCCAAATCCCTGTCCCCTCCAGGAACTGTGTGCCTCCCACACGAGCTTCTCGTGACAAGGGCGGATTCATGCTGTTCAGGATGGCCAAGGAGGACATATGTATAATGTGATAATCTGTCGGGATTGCTGCTGGGCTTCGGACTTGTACAAAGTCAAGCCATTGCATGCTTCTACAGCGCAGCCTCGGTGTCCCCGGTTTCTCCAAGAGGACTTCCATGAAGTAGATGATCACCACATATTCTTTCTCTTCAGATGTTCGGCGAATGAATCTTGTAGCTGAGATAGCAGGCAGCACCATCACCTCGTATTTAGATCCAACCCACTGTGCCACCTTTTGAAGCACAAGCTGTTCTTGTGGGAGCTTGTTCACACTGAAAACTGGCACCTCTGCTGGCCCATCGATCAAAATCCTGATCCCCTCCTCCGTTTCCACAAGGTGACAGGACAGACAACATTCCCCCTCTTGTAATATACCTTTCAATCCCGTCTCCGCCCGCTCTTGTCATACCAGTTATACCAACGTACCCTTTCCTCTGCAGGACCGTCCTCCGTTCCCGTCTTATCTTCTTGAGTTGAGACACCTTCCCCATCTGTTTCGCTTGGCTCTTCTCCTAGGCCATCTCCCGTTCTGGAGTTGGTGACTTGTAGCAGATCACTATCCAGCGAAGCTTCCCTTCGATTCCTTCGCTGCTCCTCCTCCAGCTCCCCTATCCCTCCTTCCTCGTGTTCCTCTGGCTGTTGCATCACCCCTTGGCTGTCACCTGGGGTGTCGGTGTCCGAAGTGTCAGCGGTATCTGAGTCCATTTCCTTCCCATAACTGCTGACCGTCGCTGTTAGCCCCTCTACTAGCATCCCATAGCTCACCTCCCTGGGGATAGGAGATACTGAGGATGACTGTGCCGCTGAAACATCCCTGCGTGTCTTTCCTCAAAGCCAATACCTCGGCTCATATCCCACTGTTCCCAAAGGGAATCGTTCCCTCTCCTGCAGGTTCCTCTGACGATGTGACCTTCGCGCAGATAACTCTGCGGTTGTTGATGAAAAGGTCCGGGCCAGAAAACATTCTGCTGACGAGGAGCTCTTAGATGAACCCTTTGTCAACTGTTTAATTCTTCGTCCGGCTCCCCCCCATGGCCAGCTCTGTTTATCCTTCTCTGTTACGATGGGCATATCATACTCCGGCCTATACGGGGCTTGGCGTGTTCCAGACTCTCCCGAGGCTACCTCTTCCTTTCCTATCACCATCCCCTCTTCCTGTATTCCTGACCCACCCCTTTCATGGTCCGTCCCCACCCGGTTCTCGTTTCCTTTCCACTCACCTGGCCATCCTTGGCCATGTCCGATCCTCAACATCCAGCTTTGCTTCAATGATTCTGTTCTATCTTCCCTCCTGTCCTGTCCACAATTCTCATTCTCGCCTCCTTTGTTCAAGCCGCTCCCCAGGTTGGCCGTTTTATCTTCCCTATTCTCCTCCCCCCCTTGCACCGTTTCCCCTTCTCCCTCTTTCTTTCTTGCCCCCTCATCACTCTCTTTCCCCACTTGCCTCCACTGCTGACTGCTAGTTCGATCTCCCTTACCTCCCTCCTCTTCCTCCCCTTGCTCTTGTGTCCGTTCCGCCACCGTTACCCGCTGCTCACCAGGCAGCTGATCCAATACTTTGTCGGGCTCCGCCTGGCCCGCTTCCTTCTCAGTTCCCACTTCTCGAGGTTGCTGTTCTGCCCCCGGCATCTTGGACCTCCCTCTCTTCCTTCGTAGATTGTTCTGCCTTCCTTTTCCGTCCGTTCCCAAACAACCAATATGGTTCATCAGTTCGCATGGGATCGTCTCCACTTCCCATCCAATGAACGTTACGTCGATACCCCCCGGGTTTCTTTACTCTCCTTCTACATTGCTGTCCTGCCTCCCTCCCCCTGCATGCCTCCTCCAATTCGTGACCCATCACCCCCACCTCCTGCAGTATCATCCCATCCATTCGAAGTTCCAGTTCTCGCCATGCCATTCGCTCCACCTCCGGGTTTTATTGCAGTATTGGGTCCATTTCACACCTTGGAGTTCCTGCAGGGTTTCAGCTTGCGTGAGACAACGGCCGTGCATGTTGAGATGGCCGTGCATAAAACAGACCTCACGAAAAGGGGTCTCGCTTGTGATCACCCTGATCTCCTCGAAACTGTATGGCCCTGTCGCAACGGCCATAATACTTTTGAAGGGTTTTTTCAGCGGGCCATCTATTACATACGTTATATATTCCTGCTCATTATCATCGAACAGCTATTCGTCCGCAATGGGGCCATAGAAATGCTCCACCGCCCCCCGCATCCACATGGCTACCAGGGGTGACGGCTTATAGACCTTTTGAGTCCTTGACCCATGGCCACCGCTTCCGCTCAGCCAACCTTTCCACATACATTTCCACCAGTAGCTTCCACGAAATTAATCTTACCACCCCCCGAGCCCCGGCTGACTGAATCTCCTCCCCTTGTCTTTCGTTCACCACCAATCTCTCAGGTCAACGGAGGGTACCAGATATGTGACCATTGTATCCCCCTCCGTATCGATCTCTCCTCGCACCGGGCCCCTGCCCAATGTCCATGCTTCCTCCACGTGGCGCACCCATTCCCGTTTGGTCATACGCAACCAACCACTCACCCCCACCGGCAATACGCATGCCAGCATATGTGCCCTCACGTACGTACTTTGCAGATACATAAGTTCATTCACAGGCCTAGTCATACAGACACCATTGATTGTCGCATATTCCACCAACGCAGTTCCTTCAATCGATCGGTGGAGTAAATATGCCTTACACAAGATTTGCATAAGGCGCCACCGCTCCTGTTGCAATCCCATATTCGCTCCCCCCTCTTCCCCATAGTAGTTCACACCTCTCGTGGCTTCCACCAGCCAATTCTTCCCCCACGCTTACCTGAAGCTCCCTTACTGAGCGTTCCAATGAAGACTTCCTCACTTATCCGCGAATTCTGCCGGACCACTGGGTCGTTTGGCAAACCACCGTGCTGTTTGACCCTCGATACACCAGGAGGAGCTCTAGAGCGTACTCTTCCTCCGCCTGTGTGGATACCATCCACCATCAACCCCCCCAGTCTCTATTCCATTCTAGTTCCGCCATCACCTACCCATACCAACACCCCACCCCTATCCTACACCCTCGATTTCCCTATCCTGTGCTTCCTGTCAAGCTCCCACCTCCCCTCTCCCCCTTCCTATATTCCTCGTTGTCACTCATCACGCTTTCGATCCTTGCGTCTCCACTCCTCAACTGACCACTTTCACCATCTTCCTCTTCTTCCATCATTCCCTAGGACAGCTTCTTCAATCCAGCGAGATGGCGTTGACCTCCACGTGGCAGTCAACTTCCGTTCGGAAAATTGTGGTTTGACGTTTATTCCCTTGTCAGCACGTTCCGAAAATTGAAACGAAAAGAAAAGAAAAGAAAAGAAAGGAAAAGAAAAAGCGCGCAGCACCCAGCCGCGCAATTCCAAACCCTAAGTCATTTGTGCGAGGTTCGGTGCGCCAGATTAGCGCTAAATCTAGCGCAGTTCTACACCGCCGTTTCTCAGAATATATTTGATTCTGTGCATCTGATTGCATCTGAATTCGAACTTGGCTCTGTATTTTAACAGTTCACGCCAGTACCAACTGAGCTAGGCCAGTTGGTGATGCCAGTTATTCTACCAAAGCAGTGCCCATCGTTCAACATGAGCACGTGTCCCTCGTACTTTCGGCTTTCTATGATAGTGAGAAATTGGAACATGATTAAGTTGCAACAAGGAATTCAAGTTTCCTTGATAATCATTTCAAAATTCAAATATAGTGTGTAGCGAAAGAAGATTGCAAAAAGATAATAAGAGCAAAGTTCAGTAACACTCTAAGAACCTCCGCGTATGAAACGGTATTCACCTGTTAGCAGTAGCGGATGCAGGTCCCAGGGCTCAATCCCTAGTCCTCACTTTACCTGTGTACAGTATCTGTGTCGACCCCGAGTGTTTGAACCCGTGACCTGTGTTTTGAGAGTTTTTGTTGTCTGTCGTAGGTCTGTGTAATGGTACGGGTTCGATCTGTAGATCTGTCAAGTAGGAGTCACAGCCCTGCAGAGGTCGTAGCTGTAGGAATCCTGAAAGGTCAAGGTCGTAGCTGCTGCAGTCCTGAAAGGTCAAGGTCGTAGCTGCTACAGTACTCGAAAGGCCAAGTCCACGGACTTCCGGAAGGTCCGGAAGTGGCCTTTCGAAGCTGCCTCACGTTTTAGTCAGAGGCAAGTGGGCAAGTGGTGAGGCCAGCTGCATTACGTCGGCAGTGCGACTGCATTGAGTTGGCAGTGCAAACCCATGCAGTCAGTGGTACCGGTCCAGTCAGTCCCAGTCCAGTCAAGCAAGTACCATGAGGGACTGTGCGCACCATTGGCCTGGTGGAGAGGGGCAGACCAACGAGTTACAGAAGTATAAATCAAGAGGCAGCGCCCAGCCATTCATTCATTCGCTGCGTAAGGCATGCGGAAGCACTGCTACAGCGTCTTGTGCGAAGGTGGTCTGCAGGTTGCCCGAAGACGAAGTGGGCTGAAGGGAGATCGTAGCCATAGCCAGTAGTGGTAGTGCGGTCATAGCCGCTGTAGGAGGAAGTGGGATTAAGTGTGTGTATGTGGTGGTATTCAGGGTGATCCAGAGTGAGCATGTGTGAACAGTGGGGTTGGACACAGTGACGAAGGTTGGGACGTTCAGGCGCCGATGCGCCATATCCTGTTGAACTGAACTTGCATCTGAACTGTGTTCTTGATTTCCGTATCTTTGAGTGGGCGCCCTGCGCCGGTGTGAATCTCCATCTGTTTGCATGTGTGTGAAGTGGAAGTGACAGCGAGTCTGATTGCACGTAGAATCATCGGGACCCCATCCTCCTATGTTCTCAACTTCTCATGAATGTTAATGGAAGTTGTTATGAAAGCTGTGTGCTAAAAAAAAAAAATCATCTCAAAATTCAAATGCTGAGCACTACTGAACTTTCTAATGAACCAAGAAAATACACACAGACATGCACATGCAAATGATGCAATGGGGAAACAACGTAAAAGACGTATCTGACTACACTGCAGATGTCCATTGTCGATGGTATTGAACTACTTTCGCACTTGCAAAAACACACTGACCTAACCATCCACACCTCTTCCCCAACATTACCCAATACACACATGCACAGACAACCACTCATGCACCCATCACCAGCAAAACACAAATGCACACACACAAAAAAAAGAGAGAGAGAGAGAGAGAGAGAGAGAGAGAGAGAGAGAGAGAGAGAGAGAGAGAGAGAGAGAGAG
>BFEA01000462.1:207807-220005 GCA_003427395.1 Chara braunii | reverse complement strand
GGGGGGCGAGGGAGCAGCAAAAGAAGTCCTAACGGGAGAATGCAGGAGCATGAAGCATGAGGGCCAATAGCCCAACAAGGAACGGGAAAAGTTGGTCAAAACTCCAGCCAGAAATCATGCCCTTCTGGACATCCATATCTCGCCAAGCGATCAGCCTCTGTGTGACTGTGTTCTTCCAAACTTCCTCCATTTCTCTCCCCACCTATTTCCTTCATGAAGCATGAGGGCCAATAGCCCAGTTGACCCGTTTGGCCCATTTCAAAACTTGTGAAATAATGACCAGAACACGAATAGCAACACTCTTCAACTACCCCAGCTAGCGGAATGAATGGCAAACACCGGACACTGCAATATCAAGGAAAGGGCCAGAGTGTTCAGAGCAGATTTCTGTTGTAAGACAATTAAACAACACATGCACGCATGCGCACACACAAAAATGCAAGCACACACACACACATATATATACAGAGAGAGAGAGAGAGAGAGAGAGAGAGAGAGAGAGAGAGAAAGAGAGAGAGAGAGAGAGAGAGAGAGAGAGAGAGAGAGAGAGAGAGAGAGAGAGAGAGAGAGAGGAGGGCACCGGGGCGAGGGATGGAATGCTTTCTCTAAAAGAGGAGCAACATGGCTCAATACTTCATGGTTGATGTCAAAAGCCCAGATCCAAGGAACTCTCTCTCTACATGTCGTGGTCTCTCCCATCTCCCCTCCCTCACTCCAACACCCTCAACGTGGCAAACTGAAAGCTCTCTTCCTCTTTGTCTGGATTCGTATCGTTGTTCCTCTTACCTCTGCAACTCCTTGACAAAAACCTCCGCGACTGGCTATGACATGGCGCTCTACGCTAGCAATGCTCACAGCTCGTAATTGAACAACCACCAAAAAACATTATTTCCCATCTCTCTGATATCTCTGATCCTGTCTAAATTATTGGTTTCCATTTGAAAAGAATTGAAAGAATGGCATCCAAAATGTCAAGAAGGTCCAGCAATAAAAATAGTAGCACCACAATCTGGTGCCAAATTGCCAATCCCCACATCCTATACAGGTTTTTTTATAACCCCTGATGGCCAACGGAGAGCCCTCGAAACTTTCCGTTCGCAGATATGGTATACTCCTTTTCGTGTTATGGTATTCTCAAGGTGTGAACCGCAGGACGCATCATCGATCGATATTGTATTATTGTTGCTCTCATTCCAAGTTCTAACACACCAACATAAGATATCCATGTATGCGACCAGGCAGCAGTTTACTTACTTGCTGCCAGCAGCTGATACTATGGATGATAGATAACCCCATCAATGCGCTCTACAGTTTCCGACTTTCAATCCACCTCCTCCTCGTATTAAAATTTAAAAGGTCTACCCGGAAAAAAATGTGTCCTTAGACTCCTAACTTCTAAAACAAACTCCAACAAATTCAGAGAGTATATCACTCCTGTGGCCTGCGTTAAGAAAAAATGAATCAGAAAATTTATTTCAAAATCTTTGAAAAAAATCGACTGCCTACAAGTGCATTCAACTATTCCTAATTTTCTCTCGAACTACTCCTCCTCGCATCAAAAGATCTTCCCGGAGAAAATGCGATCTAAGACGAAATACAACAAATTCAGCGTAGCAGTGTGTACCACTATATATCGCTCCTGTGTTCAAACTTCAACGAAATGAATCACAAATTTTCTTTCAAAGTCCTTGACAAAAAGACGACTGCCTTCAATGCGCTCAACAATTTTGAATTTTCTAATTTCTCTGCCCACCTTGTCCTCAAACAAAGATCTACATGAATAAAATATGCTCTAAGAATGTAAAATGAAATCCAACAAATGCAAAGCAGTGCTCTGTATCGCTCCTGCGTTCGAGGAAATAACTCATTACTCATGAAATTTCTTTCAGCATCTTTAAAAGAAGCCGTCTCTGCCTATACAACACAAGTTTTGAGTGTTTTCCTATACACCCCTTTCAGGGTAGACAGGTCAGCTCTCACATACTGATCCTCTCCTATTTCTGGCAAAAACTGAGAGCTGGAGAAGAGAGTGACCGACAAAGGAAGTGGTACATGAAGGGGAACCTTGCATGGGAACTAATGCATGTCCACGACTCTCACAGAAAATGATGAGATACTCCGAGATGACCAGTTTTGCCCCTGGACATGGTCTTCTAACAAGTGAGGAAAACCGCCGCGCTGCATACGTTATGCAGGTCTCTAAAACTCTACAAGCGTAGCATGAGAAGATATCACTTTTTCATCTGCACCTGTCCGCAGCGTTCTCTCTTCGAAAAGATCAGACATGGAAGATCATAGCCCCTCCAGCCTTTCGCTGATGACCGTCCGGCGAGTCCACCTCCAAGCTCCACCCACACAGGTATCCAAAAGGATGGGACAAAAAACTCCTCAACAAAATTTGAGGGACGATCCTTCGAGAGATGATTAAATAAAATCTGACGATCCTTCGGGAGATGATTAAATAAAATCTAAGTTGATGACGGAATCATGGAACAACTAAAAAGTTTCAAATAAAATCTAAGTTGATGATGTAACACTAAAGTCCCAAGACTCTCACTAAAAACAGCATTCTACAGAGTCAAATTCTCACTGCCTGACACACTCAGCACGACACGATCGCTTGGACTACCGTCTTCACCTGAAAAGAACAGCCGGTCATTATGGCTGCATCTGGACTGAAAGTTGCCCCAAATACTGCGATAATGACCGAGCGTTCTTGTTTGGGTGAAGACGGTAGTTTTTGAGTTCGTGTAACTGAATCCTGTCAGGATAGTCTCAGTTAACACTTATTTACTAAATCAGATTTACCAAGTCATTGAAGTTCACTGGCCTTCCAGACCTCCAGCGCACCGAATGCTCGCCACATGGACCTGGGGTCGAACCCAGGGGTCTTGAACCTCCATCACACCAAGCAAAACTTGAACTCCTTGCTGGTTGTCATACTGAAACAGGTCTAAATTTGAAGCCCATGTTCCGCCTTGAACCTCCATCGAGCCAAGACCTGGGTTCCACCCCAGGTCCATGTTCTTTCTGCATTCGCAAACTACGGTAGCCGCTTACACCTGCATCATGTTGAGCAAACTAGAGCTGACGACGATGTGGCCGGCCGGCCAAGTGCTGCACGATGAGTGCATACCGAATGCTATCCATGTCAGTTCGAACTTTTTTCTTTGCGAAAAGGCATGAACGTGCAGATGGAAGACCCCTCAAAACCTGCACCATGCTCAGTCAAATTGGTCACACGACTCAGAACGTAGCGATACATATGTTTGCTGTCAGCATCTGCAACCTGCTGCTCAGCGGACTGACGGGTGCAGCAAGATGTGGCTAAGCATTGTTCTCGAGTGTTCCAATGTCGGGAAGCTCCACACCATGCCGCTCAATGGATTGCGCGCAGTTGCCTCACAACGATGCGCCAGGGAAGGCTTATCAGCCACAGGCTATATCGCTGCAATACCCGAACACGGCGAGAGAGAGAGGGAGAGAGGCTGAGACAGAATCCCCAAATCAAAACCAATTGCTGCAAGTGTGAAAGGTGAACTGTGAACTTTTGGATATCCTTCCTGGGATGGTCATTCCTTGCCCATCCACCTATTGCAAGGCATATGTGGAGAGTAGTCGAGAGAATACTAACCACGATTCACATCAAGCAACCACCAGCAATGAGATGAAAATTGCTCATACCCTCCTCTTCCTTCTGTCCCTAGCTTCCACTGAAATGTCCCTTACGTATTCCTCGCACAACCGACAGTTTCAATGCGTGTTGCGAAGGCGAAAGGTACTCAAACAAAGTAGGAGGGAGGAGGAGCGAGAGGAAGCTCGAGATCAAACCACAAGTGGGCAGCCCGACTCTTCAAAACAACCCGCCGGTTGACAGCAAGATGCTGAAAGGCCGACAGCGCGTGTCGCGAAAATGAGGCTCGGACACGCTGGTTGCTTAACCACTCGCAGAAAAGACACTGCCATGCCCAGCTTGCATCAGCCTGAGAGAGTTGTGTAGAGTTTTCATCTCTTGATCCCATCCAAAGACAAACAAAGCACATACACAGGTATGTATGTGCTCCTTTCTAGTTCAACTTGATGCCAGATGTGAATGCATGTCCATCACGCATGCCTGCCGGGATGACAGACTATCCGCCGAATGCTGGTAGCAGAAAACTCTCCTATTAACATAAGGGTGAAGAAGCAGATTGGACCTGGAATGAAAGGGCTGGGATGCCAACTGCCTCAGTCATAATGAGAGAAGCTGCAAGACTGCTCTCTTTTCCCTTGAACTGCAACAGAGGATCCCATTCTGCAACACAGAGTGGAAATCACCCTGCATTGCCTGCAAGCGGAAGCCAGATGAACTGCTGTGAAATGACAAGTGTGCAGGTGCACACTGCTTTGAATGCTTTCCGATGAAAGACATGCACAGAAAACATTTGTTTTGCTAGATTTGAACAGTTCATCGAAACACTACGTTTTTACCGCGACCCACTTCAGCGGTTGTTTCACGCAGAGTCCACAAGAGGATCATAAAAGAAGTTGGAAGCAGGCATGCATGAATTACAGCAGCTGATATATCGTTTTAGCAATAGCAAATTCTCTTTCCTTTCTCTCTGTACCTCGCCTCCATCTCCACAATGATGCAGTAGATGAGTGTCTTGATATCATCATTCACGTCAACATTCGCGCCTCAACACACACGATGAGCACCCCCAGTTCCCCCCCCAGAAAAACCAAAAGAAATAAACAGGACAAAGGAGCTAGTGGGAAATACTTTGCACACCTCAATTGCCTTCTCTCTCTCTCTCTCTCTCTCTCTCTCTCTCTCTCTCTCTCTCTCTCTCTTGCTCTCTCCCTCCCTGGCCCCCAACCCCCTCCCATGTGCCCCCTTTSCTCCCTTCCCCTTCCTGTTCCTTCCCCTCTCTCTCTCTCTCTCTCTCTCTCTCTCTCTCTCTCTCTCTCTCTCTCTCTCTCTCTCTCTTTCTCTTCCTCCCTGGCCCCCAACCCCCTCTCCCATGTGCCCCCTTTGCTCCCTTATCCTTCCTGTTCCTTCCCCCCTCCCACTCTCCCTGTGTGCCTGTCCCAAATGACCTATGACTCGGAATTGATTTTCGAAGTTGAAAAAGGTTCATGCTCACCACCACCCCTCCCCCCTTCTCTCTTCCGACCCCTCGCCCCCTTCCCTCCTCTCTACCTCTTAGCCCCTTGCGAGAACTCCCATCTGCATCTCATTCCCTCACCACTGGCCCTTCGCCTCCCTCGCCATCTCTTTTTGCCGCCACCTTCGGCCCTCTCCCCCCCCCCCCCCCCGCCTTCCCCCAGACTCCTTTGATCCTTCCCCTGGAGCTCACTTCGATCTTCTCATCTCTCTTTCCACCACACACACAATCATGTTCATTCCCGAACCGACTGGCCCAGTCCCCCCCTGGAGCTCGCTACGCTCTTCTCATCTCTCTCTCTCTCCACCACAAGCACAATCATGTTCATTCCCAAACAGACTGGCCCAGTGAGCAGATTGCTAACCTTCAGTGCCAACCGCTTGAGCTTGTTCATTGCTGAGAACTGCTTCAAGCGTGAAAGCACAGTGTTATTCAAAGGAGCATCAGACGCATTGCCACCTTCGCGCACCCATGGATGATCTGATGATGATGATGACGACCACCAGCCGACATCGATGATGATGACAAATGTTGCACACCAAAAATGCGGCAAACGACAAGAGTAAAAGCGCATACCAGAGATGATATGTGTTTGTATAGATAAGAGGACAAAACCAGTGAATGCCAGTGATGAATGTGATGATGAATGTCATGGAGGCAACGATGCAAAGGAAGCTCATGGACGAGTTTGGTGGATAAGTTGAGTGGAAAAGGGGGTTCAGGTAACTCATGGAATGGGAGGAGGGAAAAAGGCCTTTGGAGCCCGCAATGGTGAGTAATTACTTGCTAGGGAAAGGGAATTCGAGCCCGCCGTTTATGAAATGCAAACAGCAAAGTTGTATTGGTTTTGGTGCATGCATATATGTATTGTGATGCATAAGATTATACATATATACATGGACACGCCGTCAATTCATACGTATGGGATTTGCATGCACGTCTGATGGCATCAACATATGCATGTGAGTACATGTGAGGAAGGCTGGGTAGATAGGGGCTTGTTTATGAATCATGGGCGGCAATTGAATTTGCGAGAGAGAGGGGAAGGCAGTTTATGTCATGCCTTGGGATCCACGACGAGAAAAAAATGACAGCAACAAATCAGCATTGTGAACACACAGAAGAACGAGAAAAACGAACGGTTGTCAGATCAAAACGGTTTCGACTTTCGACGTTCAACTTTCAACAGCCTGAGGTCATAAATCTACCATTATTAAAAAAAGGGGAACTGCACCACTTGTCTAAAAAAAAAATGGGGGCATTCGGAAAAAAAGAGAGGCACTCTTACCTTCACAGCAAGTTTCTTAAACTTGTTCATTGCAGAGAACTGCTTCAAGCGCACAAGTACTGCATGGTCTAATGGTATGTCTGAGGCATCCCCATCCTCACGCACCCATGAATGCTCTGTTGTACATATGTTTGTATGGATGTGCAGCATTGTGTACGTTTGTATGCACACGGCATTTGTATTGCAGCATCCAATAGGGAACGTCAAGCACAGAGAAAAGGGAAACCCCACTAGGGTGAGTTCGTTTTCGTTCGTCTTCCT
This sequence comes from Chara braunii, assembly GCA_003427395.1. Lineage (NCBI taxonomy): Eukaryota > Viridiplantae > Streptophyta > Charophyceae > Charales > Characeae > Chara > Chara braunii. Next base: position 213,309 of record BFEA01000462.1, on the reverse strand, counting down.
TGTCCAAGAGGCAAATTGAAAAAAAAGAAAGAAAAAAAAAAAGAAAATCTTCAAAGGGAAAAGAAGACAATTCAAAACATATGTATGAACGAACCTTTGCATGGAACATGTAAGACAGATTGAAGGCAGGCCCCACTCATAAAGGTTCATTTTCCACTTTCTTTTTCTTCTCCTCCTAAAGTCGTGCCCGTTAACAAGCCACAATTTTAGGAAACGTACGGGCCACTACAGGAGTGTCCAAATTCATCCGACTAGAAACGTTTCTGCACTGTTTTTTTTTCCATGGCTGATAGCTGGGCCAAGTACTCGTGGTTTAAAGGACAAAACCTCTGAGGGGGACGCAATGCAGGGAGGGAGAGAGAACTCCACATGAGGGCTATAAAGAAAGGATGAGAGGAAGAAATGAAGGGACGGATCCGAAAAGCAAGCAGGCTACCTAGTACAGTCTCAGGAAGAGTGATCCTGCGGTTCAACTAGAACCACACACCATCCCCGACCGCCGCCAAGCTCTGTGCTGTGCACAAGGAGGGCAGAGAGGGCATTCCAGTGGCAGCCCAGGCGTGGCACGCCAACTGTGAAAAAAAAAAAAAACCTGCAGCCCCCCGCCTGGCCAGTAGAATCACAATCGTCGCAATCAAAATTTGTCTTGTAAAAGATTCAATACAAATCTCTTCGTTGGATCAATGTAAAGCAATTATTTTAGGATCTTGTCGACAAGCAGCCGGCCAAAATCGACAGTGCCCAGGCCCGGTAGAGGGTTTCGGTGGCGAAGGGTTCCACAATTATTTTTCGTCGCGGCAGCACTGTAGATTTTAGGCGCGGGGAAATGCGACTTCCGGTTTGTCAAAACAGGTGCGGATGGAGTGACCATGGCTTAACCACCAGTACCTTTCCCCGCTTGAAAAACAAATGCCCGCCGGTTAACTCGGGGGGAGCGGGAAGCCTTGGCACTGCCAGGACGAAACGGCTGGAGGCGCCAGCCAAATTCGATAGCGCGTCGGTTCATTTTTCTTTGGCGTGCAGTTTGAATTTACACTCTCGGCACCGACAGCTGAGAAAGGTACTGGCGGTTTAACCACAAATTAAAACGACAAGACGAGTTGTTAGGGGGGCATCCATGGGAGGAATTGGAACCATATACAGACGGTTAGCGCGGCAGCGAGGATGATGCACAGACATAGAGAAAAACCTTTTCCTTGTTTTTTAAAAAGGAAGAGGACGCAACAGCACCAGCCACTGTAGCATAAGCTATCGAGCAGTGACAAAACAAACTCGAGCAGGGAGAGGCCATCAATCAAGAGCGAAGTCTCCAAAAAGTAAACAGGAGAGAAACAGAAGACGGGCCACACTATTCCGAAAGGAAGCTAACACAAAGCAGGACAGATGCAATACTTCCCCCCTGCGCCCCCCCCCCCCCAAAAAAAAAAACAGACCCCTCAGCAGTATAGTGTGTTGTCAAGCCCTGACAGTCCTATCGTATAAGTTATAACCTTCTGCGTGCATGCCCAATGTTACAATGAAGCTCGATAAACTAAACCCTTGAAAAAAGATCAGCTTCCTCAGGTTCAAAACTGCTGTGCACAAACAACAAGTGTTGGACAAGCTTGTTCCTTCTTGGACCACTGACCTCCATCATTATGTCCTTCCAAAGTCATCCTGTCTCTTGTTGTTTCCTTCGCATTCTGCGAAGTAGTATGACCACGCGCATGTCCAAACAGACGTGAAGAGGGCGAACGCCGTTATGTCGTACCAACTTTTCGTTCTGGCTACCGTCTTCACCCAAATAGAACGCCTGCCGTCTTCACCCAAATAGAATGCCTACCGTCTTCACCCAAATAGAACGCCTACCGTCTTCACCCGAATAGAACGCCCGGTCATTATAGCCGCATTTGGTGCCCTTTCCAGTCGAGATACAGCTATAATAACCGGGCGTTCTATTCCGGTGAAGACGGTAGTCATTATCCCTGCATTTGGACTGAAAATTGCCACAAATACAGCTATGATGACCGTGCGTTGTATATATTCAGAGGTTAAGACGGTAGTTACTTGGCTGAGGATAACTACAGGCATCTTTAGGGGCCTCACATGGACACGGTTGTCCAAGAAGCATGCCCACTCAGCAACGGCTATGTCTAGGTTTTGAAAACCAGTAAATCTACATTTGCCTTTCTGGGTAGGCAAGACCAAGCAGAACACACACAAAAAAGTTTCTCTTTTTCCTCCCTAAAGGTCCAAATAAAGTTAAACAACTTGTTTGTGTTGCTCTTCCTCCATTGATTCCGACTCTTTCTGAGATCTCTTTCTGAGATACAAGCCCCCGTTCTGAGGCGCATGGTGATTTCTTTTCGTGAATGACATGATGGTTCTGCTGCTGTTGCTGCTGCTGCTGCTGACGATGATGATGATGATGACATCATCATCATCATCATTATCAGCAGCAGGAGCAGCAGGAGCAGCAGGAGCAGCAGGAGCAGCCGAAGCACAAGGAGCAGCAGGAGCAGCAGAAGCAGACAGCGATTACTACATACAATAGACACCCTCAAAAACTTTTGCTATATGCCGAATAATGAAAGGAAAGATGGGTGTCCAGTTTGGGGTGTCTAGTGTGGAAAAAGTATGCACTGATTTCCAGTTCCATTTCACATGTTTGCACCGGCTTTATGAAATGCGAGGTCCCAGAAACAGCCCACCCACAAGAGAGAAGAAAGGAGGACAAGAGAAGGAGAAAATTGTTGCTCTCAGGGATCAACTTCTGTTTTGCGAAAAGCGGCAATCGGTTGAACCATGATGATTTTCCAATTTGCCAGAATTCCAAATGACAGCAAGGAAGATTCTTAGTTTGCCTCCCCAAAGGAACTTACAGAAAGGAACTTACAGAAAGGTGAGCAAAGCAAGAGAGAATACGGGTTGCAAAGACAGTTTAAAAAGTCCGCAGTGGATTTCAATGGAGTCAAAACGTCTGATTGCACGCCGATTTCAATGAACGTGTGATTGCCTAGGTAGTTCACCTCAGCTTGCAGTACACAAAGCGTTGAGCCCCCGGCCCTCCCGAGTCCATACCACTGGACACAAAGAGCACGCATAACCTCCTCCCGAGTCTGTACTACTGGACACAAAGAGCAGGCATAACCTGGTTTTTACCACAGTAAAGTTTCAAAGTTGTGGTGCTGGTCTTAGCACTGCCATGCTTGACATGAATTCAGATCTTTGCGGACGGTCAAACAGAGTCAGGATGCAGGTTGTCCAAGCGGACCCCAAAGGGACAACTCAGGGAAACAGGTGGGTAACCGAAAGTGCAGACTCACCGAGCACTTGGCGCGCTGCGATTTGCTTTGTTGGGTGCCAACAGAGTCAGGATGCAGGTTGTCCAAGTGTACCCCAAGGGGCGACTCAGGGAAACGGGTGGGTAAACGAGAGTGCAGACTCACCGAGCACTTTGCGCGCCGTAATTCTCTTCTTTGGGTCCATCTCCAGCATACGCCTTATCAACTCCTTGGCACTTTCGGATATCGATGGCCAAGGGTCGTTGTCGAATGGAATCACACCTGCTAGAACCGCATCGAAGATACCTTGGTCCGTCTCTGCAAATAACAAAAGCAACCAAAAAGATGACAACCATCAGCACAGAACGGTGACTGATACAGTGATTTCTAGACTAAAAAAGGGTTGTTCACGGTCAGCTTTCAGGATGTCCTCCTGGTTCTTTCCCTCCTTCGTTTTACCCTGTTCAGTGTTCAGTGTTCACCTTTTTCATCGATGTGTTGGGCTACATGCCTGTGGGTCGTTTTGTTGACAAACGCCGGGAAGGATGGGAAGGATGGGGTATGAGAGACGGAGGGACGCGGGCAGAAAGGACGGGGGATAAAGAATGGAAGAATGGGGAGACGAGGGGACGAGGTAGGGATGGCGGACAAGGGAGGCATGTCGGGAAAAGGGAGGGATGAGCAGATGCGTGGACATGGCGGTGGATGGACCCAGGGGGGACAGGGATCTGGGTTGGAGGGACGGATAGACATACAGGCAGGCAGATGAGCAGGCATCGGGAGATGTGCACAGAGGAGTGGAGAGATGGTGTGATGGGTGGACGGATACATGTTAGGAAAGACAGACAGAAGAACAGTTGCAATGATGGAGATTGATGCACCGGCAGAGTCGGGTAGACTAGCCGACATACGGGGACGCCACGGCCCATCAATGCCCGAATGCACAGATGGATGTGCTGGCATTTCATCTTCAGCTCAAATGCACAAACAACAAGCACCGGAAATCCACAAAAGTGGCACCTTCCTTTTGATTGTTCCCTCGATTGACTTTTCAGCTCTTTATTATTATTTTTTTCTTTCAAATTTCAACGTTTTTGTTTTCTATGTATTCTGTTATTTCCCCCCTCAGACAACAGGGTTCAATTTCCAGGGCATGCCTTCTCTGATTTTACTTCCCTGTTATGATCCTGGCCACTTTCGAGATACACATCCATCAGAAAGTACAATGCCGTCCAATTGCAGAAAGAAATGAATGAACTTGAGAGGGGAGAGAGGATTAGAAGAAGAAGAAATAAAAAGAAGAAGAAGATGATGTACACCAGCATAGACAAATGGCAAGGCTCTTCTTCTTCGCCCAACAATCTCCTCCTCCTTATCTCCCCCTTCTTTTATTCATACAAGAAATAATAATACAATGTTGAATGGCTGATCCAGAATCAATGTCCGAGTTCCTCTTCTACTGCAGGTATCACTTGAGGTCCACTCCCCTTCTTCACTCTCATAGGCCGAGGCTATGGCGGACTACTAGGCCTTGCCCAGATGCCCAAAGGGCAACCCAAAGCAGCTAAGGCCGCTCTAGCTCAGGCCGCCATGCCTGACCCTGCCTCGAAGCTTCATGGTGTGGCTCTCCCAAGTTGAGGACTTCCTGCTGCAACGCCCACCAAGGTGATGAAGATGGCTGCCACCATAGCCAGGTAAGTACCCCTGGCGCTCCTCCCCCTTCCTTCCTTCTTCCTCCCTCGTGTCCTTCTCCTTCCTCCCCAGCAGCACTGCTCCAGCATAGCGCTGCTCCAGCCAGCGCTCCACCAGTGTGTCGCCAAACTTGCACACCGAAAAAGAGGCTGGGCTCTTCGCCCGGCCGGGAGATATAGCGGCCTGCTTGCCTCTTCGGGCAGTGACTTCCAGGCCACTTGGCCTCCCAAGCAACCGGTACCTCCTCCCTTTTGGAGGGAAACATCATTGCAGACTCTGATATTGCCCGTACAGGCTCTAGGCTCAGACCGGTTGGACTGGTACCCGCGTAGATCTAGCCTACAACTACTGGGCCTCTAAAAATTCCACTTTTGTCTTCTTCTGCTCGGCCTCCAGTACCCGCACATCTACCCCTTCAGGGTGCGGTACCGGCCTACCCGCTACTTGAGTGTTTTTCCTGCTGCAATCCCTCAATGTCACGGCCACAGGTAAGTACCGGCCCTGAGGGCCCAATGAACGAGCAAGTGCCCTTGTGGGCCACACACAC
>BFEA01000462.1:187508-202645 GCA_003427395.1 Chara braunii | reverse complement strand
AACATTATTATTGTTATTTCTTGTTTGAATAAGAGGGGAGGAGATAAGGAGGAAGGGATTGGTTGGCGAAGAAGAAGAGCCTTGACATTGGTCTATGCTGGAGTACATCATCATCTTCTTCTTTCTCACTTCTTCTTCTTCTTCTTTCCCTCTCTTTCCTCTCAAGTTCATTCATTTCTTTTTGCAATTGGATGGCATTGTACTTTCAGATGAATGTATACTTCGAAATTGGCCAGGATCGTAACTTATAAATAGCAATCCAGACGACTTCTGAGGATCAATGCTATCTGTCTGAATTGCAGGGATACCGAGCTAAAATATGACACGATGACACAACTCACACAAGTGTCATGACTCCCGTGATAGGGATTTCCAGATTGGGGGACCTCGAATGTCCATCGGTAAATTGTTGCTGTTGTAGTTTGTTGCAACTTTTACGCATTTCATTGAACATTGAGCCTGCTTCCCAAAAGGTGCAGCTCCTCACCAGTAGAAAGGACCAAGTTCCGGAACAGCAAAAAAAAAAGGGGTTAAACCACCAGTGCCTACGGGTTGGTGCGGATGTTAAACCACCAGTACACCACATATCGGCCCGCGGGTGTCAGCATGAAACCCGCACCACTTCGGAGGCCGCCGATTTTTTTTTTCAACGGCGGGCCTGGTCGTGCGGTGCCTCCGAGTTTTGCTTGTGGCAACAAAAACTTTCTGCAAGGCTGGGGCCGTGTACTAGCGGTTTAAACCACCAGTACATGGCCCCAGGCAACTGGAGAACCTGTTTTGAGCCTCTCCTAAAATGTAGGAGGCCGAAATGAATCGGCAGCGCGCGGCCTCCGAAAGGGGCCCACGGTCAATAGCTGGCATGTAAAGGCGGTAGCCGAATCGGTTCACCCCTCGGGTCCATATTCACTCAGACCCTGGGGGGTACGAAAAATGCGGTAGCTACAGGTGGTTTAACAAAGGAGAAGAGCGGCGATAGTAAGGGCCTCGCCCCACTACTCACCACATCCATAGAAGACAAGAAATATGGCCCCGCTACTGTTATTTCTACCAGAAGCCATAATGTGCCTTTCCATGCTCTACCAGAAGATTCATTCTCATTTTCCAAATTTGGCAAGTCGTGGAGTGAGCCCCTAACTATGATAAGTATGCTGATGACCACGTTCGTTGAAGATGATGATGAGATAACAGTACTCTGACAGAATCCGTCCGCACCCAAACGGAATCGAACAGGTGATCTCAGTCATAACAGCTGCATGCCTTCACCACTGCAACTGCGACCCGGTGTTCAAAACTGAATCCATACTGGTCGTGACTTTCAACTTCCGGTGCACCCTTGCACGGTCGCAACACATACTCGCTCAACACACACTGACACCATCACAGCCACCCCTGCACGGTTGGCGTCGATTGCAACACATACTCCCTCGACACACACTGACACTCATGAGACCTTCCATGGGCACAAGCACACTATCTCCATGGGCTTTCTACCTGGCCACCACAATCCAGGCGACATCTCCTGGGCAGTTACCGTGCTATGGTACTGATGAGATCTGCCAGAATCCGTCCGCAATTAAAATGAATCAGAATTCATCGAACCATTGTTGCAAAATATCCAACAAAATAAAAAATAAAAAATTAACAGTAAGCGTTATGCTCCACAGAATTGCTTCGACGATTTTCCTCTTCGAAGGAGATCAGGCTCCACAGCCAAAACAGAACTTCTTTGTTTCTGAAAGCAGTCGCGCTTGCTTTGGCCAAAAAGGACGTGTGTCAAAGGGTCTCACCCCGCTGCAAAACATTCCAAATGTATCTGGACCACGAAGTGGTCCTTCTACATTCATTATGTTGGGTCAGTCCGAATGATGTATCTGGCCAATCCAGTCCAGATACATGTATGATGTTGACTAGTGGAGCGACGTCCAAACACAGCACCATCAGGTCATCGACCTGCAACTAAACAGACAGGTGCCCCATCTCTTCCCCCTGAGCGACTCCCCAATATTTTTTTTGGGAGTCCTACAAAGCAGTGGCGAAAGTGTGGTATTCTAGAAACAAGAAATAATAATAATAATAATAATAATAATAATAATAATAATAATAATAATAATAAAATAAAAGTATGGTATCCGATCCCAATACTTCCTCTGAGTTGACAGAGCTGGCACGGCTACAGTTTCAGAAGACTTTCAAAAGTTCCTCGGCTACAGTTCCAAAAGACTTTTTAAAGTTCGTCAGCTGAGGAGTCTCCTCCCCGTCTCTTTTCCCATGGATTTTTTTTTTCCCTTTTTTTTTTGGTCCCACGCAGCGGTGGCAAAAGCATGCCATCCTCCCCCCCCCAAAAAAAAAAAAAGCATGCCATCCAAGAAACAGGAAAAAAAAAAACTTAAACCACCAGTACTTGGCCCAGCTATCAATGCCGAGCCTGGAATGCCCCTGCGCGCCAATTTTTTCCGAAGCACCGGGTACCGTTTCAATTTTTTTTTGGCTGGCGGTTCCAGCCATTGCGGTCCAGTACCCGAAGCCCTGAAGGCGCGGCGTGTTAACGGGGAAGCGCCGCGGCCGATAGCTGGGCCAAGTACTGGTCAGGGCATCGTCACCCGATTCCTATACTGCCCCTCAGATGATGGAGCTGGCCCATGCATGAGCTGTGGAGCCTCGCTAATTATTACGGGAGACTTGAAGAGGCAGACTGCAGATGACAGCTTGAGCACGAAGACCAACAATGCCTCATATGGGAGACCTGGGGGAAGGTCCCACTAGCAAGGAGGATTGGATTTGCCTGAATCTGGACGTGTTCGTGGACAGGTGCCACAAATCCGGATTGATCTGCTTTTCTGCATCGCTGCATGAAACACATCCAGATTCAGGCTGTTAATCCAATCCTTTTTGCTATTGGGACCTTCCCCTGGGCTTCTCACTTGAAACCACCAGTTCACCGGAGCCTAAGTTGAGATCTTACCACTATAGGGAGCCTAAGTTGAGATCTTACCACTATAGGGCTTTTGATTCAGGCCTGGGGCGGTAGATCGGTAGTGAAGGCGGAAGGCCACTGTGAAAACTCCCAGTTGGAGGCTCGTGTGCCTTGAAAGGCAGCTTCGTCAACTTTGGGCCTCGCTCCACTTCACACCACATCCAGAAAAGACACAAAATATGCCTGTGTGTCTTTCCATGGTCTAGTGGAAGATTCATTCGCATTTTGCACAATCGGTGAGTAACAGAGCGAGGCCCTTTGGCTCATGTGAACTGGTGTTTGAACGTAGGGAAACTAGTAAAATACCCAAATCAAGCAAGTGGGAGCAAGAACCTGAGTTCGAGAAACAGCCTCGCCACACCACTCAGGAAACACGAGAAAAATGTGAGCGCATCTTTCCAAAGAACATTGAACSAGARMGWSGTCYTYTGGMTYATGTGAACTGGTGTTTGAACGTAGGGAAAGTAAAATACCCAAATCAAGCAAGTGGGAGCAAAAACCTGAGTTCGAGAAACAGCCTCGCCACAGCACTCAGGAAACACGAGAAAAATGTGAGCGCATCTTTCCGAAGAACATTGAAAGGTTCACTCGTCTTCGGGATTGATTACTAGAGACGGTTGGGGGCATTCAGATTCCATTGTCAGAGAAAAGGGGGGAAAGAAACACGAGAAAAATGTGAGCGCATCTTTCCGAAGAACATTGAAAGGTTCATTCGTCTTCGGGATTGATTACTAGAGACGGTTGGGGGCATTCAGATTCCATTGTCAGAGAAAAGGGGGGAAAGGAGAAGGAGGGAGTTTAGAAAAAAAGGGAAAGAAAAAGTACGATCAGAAACGGATGTATCTTGCCAACTCCTGCAGGGAGATGCACTCACTTTTTTTTTTGTTTTGTGAGTGGTGTGGCGAGGTAGTAAGTTGTTGGATAAAGTTGTCCGCATCTTCAGACAGGGGCAAGACAGAGCAAGGGCATTGCCACACGACTCTCGAAATGTGCAAAATGAGAATGAATTTCCCGCTAGAACATGGCCAGATGCACCCGCCACATTTGGAGAAAGGTGTGTCGAGGCCCTAAGCCCTTTCAACCAACTGCCCTTGCTAAGTTGCTATATCACTGAACTGCTGACATACGGACCCGAGTTCGAACTCCACCGCAAGCAGAGGAGTAGAATACCGCAGTGCTGAATTCCCTAGGGCCGGTCTGTTGAAATGATGGTATCTCAAGGCCATAGCCCTTTTGAAAAAAAAGGGGTAACAGCGTTCATGTCACCTTTGAGTATCGAATGGGCAAAAAAAACACGCATCGGCAAAGAAAACCGCTCCGAGTTCGAAAAGGCACCAGAAGTACCGACGGCCGTGCTGTCGGACCGCGTGTCATATTTACAGGGGTCGGCCGTGGTGTCAGAGGGGGGAAAAAAAACGCCCAACGGGTACTTTTGAGTTGCAATCGCTCATTTCGAGTTGGCCCGTGGTTTCTTTGCCGGAGTGAGTTCTTTTTTCCCGTGTCCGCTGTTATTTCTAAACAAGAAAGAAAGGGAAAAAAAGCGTAAACCCTTTCACTGGCACAACGTTTGCACAAAAAGGAGGGGATGTTGAACAACACAGAAAATAATTGCAAATTTTCTTCCTTTCTTTTCTTAGGTTTGTCTTGCTGTACCATCGAGCGTAGCTCAGTTGCAAGAGCGTTGGACAAACTGTTGAAATACAGATGCAAGTTCGAATCCAGAAACAAACAGCTGACCAGAAAAAAAAAAAAAAAAAAGGGTTTGTCTTACTGTGCAAAGGAAATCATTGAACAGCACAGTCTATTTTTAAACCACCAGTTCCCCGCTTGAGAAACAAATACGCGCAGGTTAACACAGGCGTCGGAGAAGGGCTGACAGTGCAACAGAGGAAATAAGTGGGCCCAAGGAAACAGGGAACGTACATGAATTGGTCTGCCTGGTTGATTCCATGGATGTGGAAACACATGCACGCTTGGTCTGCCTGGTTGATTCCGTGCATGTGGAAACACATGCACGGGCAGACAATTGCTCAGCCAGCAGGGAAAATACGAAAAACAAGAAAGAAACGACAACTTGAAAGTGCTCAAAAGAAAAGCAAAACGACTGGGGACATAACGTCCCCTCAGATCCCGCCTCTCACGGGGCAGAGGAAAGTCTTGACGTGTTTGCTGTCAGATTCGTTCAGGTATGGCCATACTTGCATTGAACATGTGGACGAATCTGACCGCAATCACGTACAGAATAAAGGTTCAAGAAAACGCCTCTGAGTGAGGATTATTTTTCTTTCCTTCTTTTTTCACTTTTTTCTTGCCTGTAGCTGAGGGCCTAATGACACTAAGGGCCTCATTAGACCCTTCTTGGAAATCCGATTTTTAGGAAATCGGCGTCGTCACACCGCATCCTAATTCACCAAATTCGTCCTAATTCACCAAATTCCTCGAATGAATATGAAAACGCTCCCGAGAGATTTCCTTGGATTCCTCAGGATCCCCAGCCAAAACGTCCTTGGATTCAAGGGGTCCTCGTGAGGTCCCTGGGGTTCAAGGAGCCGCGATTGACGGAGTGTTCTGGAGTGAGCGCCGACAGGAAAATTTGGAATCGACGTTGGTGCACAGGTCGTCCGTGGTCCATTGGGCTGACATCGCCGGCCTCCAGTACCCGACGGGCCCCCAACGGCCTTCCACCGTTACCGTTGGCATGGAAATGTGTGGGGGTGGTTCTTCAGCTGCAAGGCGCTTTGCGAAGCAGGGTTTTCCATGCGCGCGTCGCCAGCCATGGTGTCCAACGATCGAATTTTTTTATTTGTCTACAAGCGATGTTGAAGCACTGTTGGTCGATTGCAGGCATCTGCCTGGCGTGTTTTGTCGGCTATTGTCGGGCACATTGATGCAAGCTTTGTTTGGTACACGCCTCGCATGCTGCGATTCATGGCCGATGTCCTCCGGCGGTTCCAGCTCGTGCTGCGGGCCACTCTTCTTCTGCTCCTTGCCGTGTTGTTCCACGTGTGTGTCGTTGTGCGGGGCCCTCGCAGCAGACAGAAACGACGAATGGTGAGGAAGACGACGATTGACAGGCGGGAAAACTCCAGCAGACAGTTGACGGGCGCCATTGACTACTCCACTCCGCAGCTTCTCCTTGTAGTAGCCCTCCGCCGTGTCGTCAACCTGTCGGAGATCCTCCCATGTCCCTCCCATCCTTCGCCTCATCCACCATCTCGACGTTGCCTGCGGGATCACACCCAATGCCATGGCGCAGCAAAATTGCACAACGGATTCTGATAACGACACGCAATCCGGTGTATCCATCACTTGTTGCATCAGCTGCCTCTGCCTGCGAATGAACAATCTCATCCTCAGGCGAGTTGTTGTTCTCTCAATACGATAACGCATGGCGACGACTGACACAACTGCGACCACCGTGCTTCTCTCCAATGCCGTTAATGCCTTCGCACCACCAGGGAGCTCTCGTTCCATCGTCAGACTGCGCTCGCACTCTCCATGTTCACGGAAGCGTTACGTTCGCGCTAAGTTGTAATGGGCCGAAGAGCATGCAGAACACAAAGGTGACATCGCATACATGCTAGTAGCCCATCATTCCAATGCCCTCCTTTTAAGCCATGGCCGCCATCACTCCTCCACACAAACGTTTCGCCCCAGTCTCCAGTCCAGCCACCAGGACGCCTCACTCACATATGTGTCACAACGGAGGGTTCAAAATTTGAAATTGGAACGGGGATGTTGGCGCCCTTTTCTTCGTCAGCCTGGTAGGCCTCCCCGCCACTGCCACTGCCACTAGACCACGCCCGAGGACGCACGGACATTTCAGCACGATGACGGACATCCACCCCCCCGGCCACGTGTATGCGTATGAAATTGGTCGCCGGAGACCTCCAAGGGTTTTCCTTGAAACTAATTGAATTAGGACGCAGTGTAACGACGACGCCGAAAACCGAAAAATTTTCCAAGGACTTTTCATCCTAATTCCTGAGGATTTTCCAAGGAGGATCTAACGAGGCCCTAAGGGGCCCTAAGGGCCTCGTTGGACACCACTAGGTAAGGATCCTTACAAAACCATCATTCCACCACACCCTAATGACGGAAAAAACGACCTCCAGAATGCTTCCACATTTTCAGCTTCGAGGATCCGCCCCTAAAAAATGAAGGCGCCCCACGCAAAACGGTGGAAATCTCTAGGGAGCCCCAGGAGGTGACTTGAAATGTGATTTTGGAACCTTACGGGTTGCCCGGACCTCTTCACCTGAGATGTAAGGGCGGGTAAGTGTAGGGTCTTCCTTATGGGCTTTTGGATGTTTTCAAGATTACGCCTCCTATTCATGTAAGAAAGCTAAGATTGGTGCCATACTGTCCTTCGGGACATCCATTAAAATTGGAACGATACAGAGAAAGAAGATTAGCATGGCCCCTACGCAAGGATGACACGGATAAATCGAGAAATGGTCCAAATTTTTGAAAAAAAAAAAAAAAAAAAAAGGATTGGTGCCATACTCAGCACACCTTGCACTGGGCTTTCCAACTGACGTACGACTGTTGGGGGCAGCATGAGGCCTTGCTACCGTCTTCCCCCGAACATAACGCACCCTGAAAAGGAATGCATACAAGGTATGTTTCCACCCAGATACAGACAGAATGAGGGTGCGTTGTGTTCGGGGGAAGACGATAGTAGTAAGGAGCGAGTTACTGCTCTGCGGATATCCTGGGCGTTTAGTTGCCGCTACCTTTCGCCGTTTTGGGTCTAAGATGGGAGGTCGTGTTGCGGGGGTTATGGCAGCCTTCGTCTAAGGGGGCTGAGCATGTTTGCTCAGCAGGCCTTGCTGGCCCTCGTATTTTATGGTGCTTGTATCCTCGACCGTTGTGGTCTATACTCGGCTGTTTTGTTAAGCTATATTTTCTTGAATTTTACTCCGTATGTTAGTAGTACTCCTGGTTAGGTGCTTTCCTCGGACCTACCTGCGTGTTAGGCCTTTTCAGTGGGCTGTAGGGCCTCAAATTTTGACTTCTTAGCGTACCTTGTTGCCTTATGGGACCTCGTACCTGTCTCACGATTCATCCCTTGATGAACGTGGTCAGCTTGAGGGCTTTATTCTCATAAAACGGATTTCTGCCTGGAGACTGGTGAAGGGACCTCTTCCATCTACCGTCTGCCGCTGGGACATTCGACTTTGCGTTTCAGTATATGCTGACTGTGAGAGCGGCAGTCTGCCTCTCAACACTACCGAGAACGTGCGTTCGTAGTTGAGGCTTTTGAGGTGGCAACACCGCTGTTGCTGTGCTTCCCTCCGTTGGGATTGTACGCGATGGTGCAGCAGTATGTTGAGTCGGTTATTACGCCAACGTGGCACTGCCAAGACACGGAGCTTGATGCCATTGCCCTGCTGAGATGAGCGACTACGACTTCGATGCTGTGATGATCGAACCTGACGTACGGGTTGTCTGCCTCTGCGGAATGGCTGGCTGCTTGCGTGTCTGTTGTACTGTTTTTTTGTGTGTCGCCAGCCCGCGCAGGTACTCTTATCTTCGGCGGCACCTTCTAGAAGGCATGGTCCTGGGCTCTCAACTTCAGATCGCGACGATCATTCGGATCGTAAAGCAGCCATGTGTCATACTCCGCGGCGGTGGGTCATGTGGGTGCACATGATGGGATCTGTTCTCTGTCCTGTTAGGGTAGGAGTAGTGTGTAGAACGGGTGTTGGATAGTATAAAAGAGGCAAGGCTTGGGAATGGCCTTGTGTAGTTTGCCAGCATTGTATGATCTGTCCTCCTGATGAGTCTGCGTGGAAGGCGGACGAAACGCGTGGAGGGCTTGGCCACTTGGTTTGTGCACTGTTGATTATTCAATGCCATTCAGTTTCTATTGTCTACTTTTGCGTGCGCAACGGAGTTTGTATCTTGATTGCTCAGTTCTCATGCTGATGCTGTCTTGCCGGGCAGCTTTTCTCCTTCCTTACTGACAGTGTCAGCCAGCTTAGCTTACAGGCACTTGCCGGCAGAAGTCACCACTACCGGGTTCCAGAGTTCTAAATGGTAATCATTACCTGACATCAAGTTGAAACGAGAACTTTGAAGATGCTTACATATTCGATTGAAGGACTGTCAATCCTTGCCTATCAGTAGTAGGCCCGTTCGGTTTCCAAGTACCAATAACCAAATGAATATCACCTAATCTAAGACTGGGACTAGCACGTCCTAGAGGACCAGGTCCGGAGTCCTACAGACACTCTGCTAACGGCCCACTACGGCCCTAACTACCTGAGTGCGCCGGTTGATAAGATTGTTTTTTTTCCTTTTTCTTTTTTTTTTTTCAGGATTGCAATTTTTATGTGCTTATTACAGTAATCGCAGGAAAAAAAAAAAGACAGCCAACGAACAAAGGATAGAGCAGCGCTATTTCATCCTAAGAACATGAATAATGGAACTGACAAAAAACACCAAGTGATCAGTGCACACTCTCTCTACAGATTGCCAAGTCAAGATCATTCATTCAGGCCATAGGGTCTCCCTCAAGTACTCTCAACTCTCCAAAACTTTCCAGAGTCCTTCCAGAATTGTCAGACTCCCAAAAACTTTGAAAGGCCCACCTTCACCCCATTTAGGGCCTCGCCGCACCACTGTCTACACGAAAAAAATACGAGTGCATCTTCCCGCAGAGAATGGCAAGATGCCTCTGTTACTATGAATAGCAACGGATGCATCTTACCTCTTTCTGGGGTAGATGCAACTGTTCTTTTCTCGTTTCGGCAGTGGTGTGGTGAGGCCCTTACTCTCGAAGGCGCCGGGGCACCGGGGCTCTCGCACTTCCAGAGCACTAGCCGCCAACAGCACTACCCGACACCTTAACTCCTCGCTTGTCCACCGCAACTGGAGGTCCGCAGAGGATGGCAAGATGCATCTGTTACTCTGAATAGCATCAGATGCATTTTACCTCTTTCTGTGGTTAGATGCATTCATTCTTTTCTCGTTTCGGCAGTGGTGTGGTGAGGCCCTTCCTCTCGAAGGCGCCAGGGCTCTTGCACTTCCAAAGCACTTGCCGCCAACAGCACTACCCGACACCTTAACTCCTCGCGTGTCCCACCCCAACTGGAGGTGAACTCTTGAACAAGACGAGGCGGTTTCAAGGGCGCACCTGATGACGCTTGAAAGAACAGGCACGTCGCAGGCGGGGGACTCTCTAGCTTTTGAGAGTGCCGTTCGACAGCACTATCTGACAGCTCTTGAAATGGGTTTTGGAGAGCTGGTTCCGAGGGTAAGTGGAGTGAGGATCAGCTCTCGACTTTTTGAGAGACGTGAGTAGCGGAGAGGGACCCATACTCACAGTAGTACTATTAGCGAACGATAGCTGGACATAGTTGATGTCAGATATATGAACAGAATTCCTAGTGCGAATATGAACAGAAGTCCTACTAGTGTGAACATGCCCTCAGTGAAGATGGCTGAGAAGACGAGAGTCACTGGAGCGTGGTTGGACTCGCGACTTTTACAGAGTTGTGAGTAGTGGAGAGAGACCCATGCTCACAGTAGTACTATTTTCGAACGATGGCTGGACGTAGTTGCTGTCCAATAAACGAACAAAGTCCTAGTGTGAATATGCCCTCAAAGAAGATGGCTGAGAAGACTAGAGTCAAGGGACACATGGAAGGAATTAGCGAAGAAAGGGACAACAAAAGCAGGCATATGCCCAACACAGTTGAACCACCAGTACATTTCCCAGTCATTTTTCGCCGACACCGGTGCATGCACGCCACAACTTTTCGGGGTCAGCTGCGGGGGCAAAATGGATGGCTGTGCCAGCCAAAACGAGGCCCAGGTCGGTTCGTTTGTCCTTGGCGCGTGGGGCATTTCGGGCCCAAATAAAAAGCCACTCCTCCCACCGCTCAGAAAAAGCCACCTCTGGTGATTGAGGTGGTGGGTTGCAGGGAGGCAGCAGGGCAGTTGGTTGGCCGTCTACGAGGGAGGTCGAATGTCTCAGTTTGTAGAAGAGGGGCCACGGCAGAGACTACAGGGCGGTTTGAGAAAACCGAATGTGCCACCACCGGGTTCCGGACCAGTGGACAGAAACGTAATTCCACCAGTTTTACATGGCAGTTAAACCACCAGTTTTTTCTAAAGTCACTCCCGTAAACAAGCTGCGACTTAAGGAAACGTACGGGCCACTACAGGAGCGGCCAAATTCATTGGAGTAGAAACGCTTCTACTCTTTTTTTTCTTTTCCGCGGCCTCAAGCTGGGCAGCACCAGCCAAAAGAAACAGAAAACGCCTCCCTGGCGGTTCGTTCGTTTTTGGAGCACCGGGGGAATCCGCATAAGGCTGCATAAGACAAAAAAGAGAAAATGGATCCCGTCCTGCAGGGCATCTGTTAAAATTGGAACGATACAGAGAAAATTAGCATGGGCCCTGCGCAAGGATGGCACGCATAAATCGAGAAACGGTCCAAATTCAAAAAAAAAAGAAAAAAAAAAAAAGGAAAGAGGGGATCCCACGGCAGCAGGAATTTTGGGGGTCAGTGGCTGCAGGTTACCCGATATGGAAAACTTTCCCAATACAGAAAGTAGACCACTTGTCCCGGTCCCCATCCAATCCCTGGGTCTCCTTCCTGCATGGCATGGTGCAAATGAGAGCCCCCCCTCAGGATGGTCATTACCATCAGAAGCGGGCAAATAGAACCAGACTGAAAACGTCTGCCGCTACAAAGTTTCCAAGGTCTTTTTTTTTTTTTTTCCAAGCATATCTTGGCCGATCACTGCAGAAGCATGCGGTATCTCGCCGAATGTCTTCCAAAGGCAGTGGGGTCAGCTGAAAGGTCCCACAATCAAAGAGAATTGGATTCAACGCCTGAATCTGGACATGTTTGTGGACAAGTGGACAAAATCCCGGTCAATCTTCTTTTCTGTATCTCTGCTTAGAAGTTAGAACGCACCCAGATGCAGCCTTCCCAAAAAAAAAAAAAAAATCAAGTTAGAAAACAAAAACGCACAGAAAGGAAACGTGTCCGAGCAGTTCATGAAGCTTCGGGGAACGGGAACCATACGGGCAAAACAGAGGGGGAAACATTTTAAAATAGCGAAAATTGCATCTGTACCCCACTTAAAAATGGGAAGCTTCAGGGAAAGAGAACCATACGAGAAAAAAAGAAAAGGGAAATGTTAAAAAACTTAAAAAAAGGGAAAATTGCATCTATACCCCACGTAAACCACCAGTACTTGGCCCATACATCGGATGCAGCGCTTCCCCGTTAACGAGCCATGGCGTTGGGGGTTCGGCTACCGGACCACATTGGCTGGAGGCCGAACTCAAAAACAAAACAAAAAATACGTGCTGGCGGTTTGGTTCAACTTGGTGCGCAGGGTGCTCAGAGGCTCAGCAACTTGGTGCGCAGGGTGCTCAGAGACTCGGCTTCCATAGCCGGGCCACGTACTGGTGGCTTAACGATGGGAATACCTGCTATACCCAGTCCCAGTGTAAACTTGAAAGTTGAATCTATACCCAGGCCCCGTCCAACTTTGCACAGTACCCATCATGAGGAAACTAGGGTATGGTCATGGTTTGAGTTTCAAAATGCATTCCGAACACTGTCAGGGGTTCTGCAGTCTAGTCCACGCCCGAGTTTCAAATGCAGTTGAAAGAAACTCCGCTTTGCAGAAAAGTCGCACCGCGGAGTTTGTAACTGCAGTACAGTCAGGCACGTGGCCGTTGTGTTTTTTTTTTTTTCCTTTTCTTTTTCTTTTTTCTCGGGAATGGCCTCGTCCGTGGCCCGGCCAGAAGAAGAGATGCTCTTTTTTTCCCTTTCCATCTCTTCCCGTGACTTGGCAACGGCCGAGATGCCTTGGCCACGCCTGAAGGGGGGGAAAAAAAAAAGAGCATCTCGTCTCGTTGCCGGGCCACGGCAGAGATACCTCAGCCATGCCCGAGAAAAAAAAAAGAAAAAGGGAAAAAAAAAAACACACAACGGCCACGTGCCTGACGGAACTGCAGTTACAAACTCCGCGGTGCGACTTTTCTGCAAAGTGGAGGTTCGACTGCATTTGAAACTCCGGCCCTGACCAGAATGCCAAAACGCAGTTTGAAATGCATTTAGAAACTGCTTTCGTGACTGTGCCCTCGTTACTCAATAATAAGAAAATAATACTAATAATAATAATATAAAATATAATAAATAATAACAATAATAAAGAAGTTATGCTGGGTCATATACCGTTATGATCTTTTGCCTTTTCACCTGTCTACATCCAATGCATCCCTCTTTTTTGTCCCCCTCCCTCCCTTCCCTCTCGGGACCCGTTATTGTTGTCGCGGCCCCCTTCTTTCTCCGCCTTCCCCGTTCTCCTCCTCCCCCTTTCACTACTTACCGGCCATTACTACTCAGCCTATACAGGGGACCCCTGCAGGCATAGCTACCTCTCACTATCAAGGAGAGGCACATTGGCCCCCACCCTGATCTGCAGTGGTCAGGGAGTAGGGTGGGGCCGGCTAACCCAAAGACTCGGCATTTTGCCAGTAGCTGCGCCTCCCACCTACTTCCCCCGCCCCCATTGAGTGACAGTACTATTTATGCCCAGCACTCTTCCACTCTCCCCCCTGCCCCTCCCCGCCCCCAACACACACACACTCTCTGACACACACACACAGTCAACCTTCTGATGAGTCAGTGAAAGTCCGACAAAACAGTCTGGCGCAGTCCTGCTTTCTTGTGGAGTTGTGTATGGTGAACATAACAACACACACCCGTCCGCCCAAACAGTCTGGCACCATCGTACTTTTTTTTTAGTGTATAGCGAATGTAATCGAATGTAACACACACCTGGGGCCAAGTCCCACGACCAATGCCGAACGTGGGCATGTTTGTGGAGATGTGTAGAAAAGCACGTTGAGTTTTCCACAAACACGTCCAGATTCGGGAGTTGAGGAAACTCAATGCTGCTAGTGGGACTTGGCACCTGGATGGAATGAGAGAGAGGATTTGGAGTTTAAACACACACACACACACACCCACACACACCCACACACACCCACACACCTGATGACGAAAGAGCCTACCCATACCGACCAGGGGGAGCAAGCCAACTAATATCTCAGTTGGTTGACACCAAGCGTGCCCAGGAGGTCCATAGGGATTGAAACCACCACCTCCTGAATGCCACTTGAGTGCCTAAGCAACTGTGCGAGGCCACTTGCTCATTACACCATTATTTCGAGAACAACTTGAACATTGTGCGAGTGCGAGAACAGCTTTGTGGAGTCTCTCTCTTACGCCGGTGCATAATCTGTCTTGCACTTTTTTTTTTTATAAAGAAAACTAGGGCACGGTCATGGTCCGAGTTGAGTTTCAAAACGCATTCCTCACAGAGCCGAGTTTCTTCCGACTGCATTTGAAACTCGGTCGCTGACTAGATTCATATGCATTTAGAAACTGCTTTCGTGACTGCACCCTAGTTACCACAAACGAGGGAGGCATCGGATGTAGACAGGCATAAAGGCAAAAGATCATAATGGTATAGATTCACGAGAGGAGATCAATTAGCACTCCTTTGACCCAGCCTACCGCTTTTTTTTCCTTCCTATTATTATTATTATTATTATTATTATATTATTACCCAGAGTGACTTCACACTTCACACATGGCAATTGTTTTCCCACCAAATGAATTTGAGTTATCATTTTTTTTCTTTTCTATTTTTTCACTGCATGAACTATCAACGTTGCGCCGGGCCACGTACATTCAGTTGTACCTTTACTACTCTGATTCCATCGGAATTCGAATGCACGTCTGTGTTTCCCGACTTGATAGGTGTACCAACTCACAGCTAGGCCAGACGGCATAACCTTTGTAACCTTTTCTTTTTCCCCCCTTTACCTTTTATTGAGCTGACCGGCCCCATGCAAATTCTGAGCGTTTTTCACTCCTCTTAATTCAAACTCTCACTCCTCTTAATTCAAACTCAGGTCTGCCTTTCAACAGACTGAGTTCATTGGTGTACCAACTGAGCTATTTAGGCCAGTTGGCGTGTCTGAAACTTGCTAGTTATGAGCGAGTGCACGGTTTTGGTCGAGACGCGTGCAAAGTGTTGGATGGCCAGTGCTTCTTCAAAGACTTCTTCGCTGTACAGCTTGTCAGTCAACCTTGTGCAGGGGCCATGCTAATCTTCCTGCT
>BFEA01000462.1:159925-178804 GCA_003427395.1 Chara braunii | reverse complement strand
CTCTCTCTCTCTCTCTCTCTCTCTCTCTCTCTCTCTCTCTCTCTCTCTCTCTCTCACACACACACACACACACACACACACACACACACTTTTGCTCACACACAAACGTTTGCTCTCTCGCACACATCTAACAAGCCTTGTCTCATCCGTCCTATTTCACCCCGGCACGTTGTTCTATTATTAGAACAGATTTCCTATTAAGAGCCGCTCTTGCCTGCTGACGATGTGATTGGGCAGCTTGCCTTCTCTTCTCCCTCTGTACTCTTCTCCAGAAAGAGACCTGTGATGGTCGATCACCCGTAGCCCTCCTCTCCTCTTCACCCCAAAAACGTACCTTGCCTTCCCTCTACACGACAACCGCGCCTCTCTCTCTCTCTCTCTCTCTCTCTCTCTACTGACATCGGTTCCACCTCTGAATCTTCGGCGGATATCTCGCGCTATGCTGTTACATTCATCACCTTCTTTCGCACCTTGCCTCCTACTCCTCCTCCTTCCTCCTTCCCTGTTTGCCACATCCTTCTCTCTTCTCCATCCTCTCTCCTCCCTCCTCTCTCTCCCTTTCTTCTCCTCCTCCACTTGTTCCCTAGTCGCCTTTCGGCGAATCCTCTAGTCACCTGTTCATCCCGATCCCCCACAACTTCTTTATTTTTTTGTCGTTTTCCGCCTTTACACGGGCCTCCCGCTGGACCCCGTTTTCACCTGGCTTTGCTGGCATCGCGGCATCGCGGCACAAAGAAGCGATACTGACGACGCACATGGACTTACCTGGACGTATCCGGCTCCAATTACGCTCAGATTCATTCCCCCCAAAAGAATTCTTAAAGTCTGTCAGCCTATACGCTCAACAAATACCGCCGCGCCTCCCCTTCTCTCTCTCTCTCTCTCTCTCTCTCTCTCTCTCTCTCTCTCTCTCTTTTTCCGCTGCTTTAGCTCTCCTCCTCCCCCTCTTCCCCTTCCATCATATTTCCCCCCCCCCCCTCCCGCCGGGAATTCCTCCCACCCCTCCCTTCCCACCTTTTCCACCTTCTGTCGCTTTTTCCCGTCCCGCCCATTCCCGCTCTCCTCAGGTTTCCACGTGTTCGCTGTGGAGGCGACGGCACTGCTGACGGGACGGCACTGCTGACGGTATACTCACATACTCACAGAAACTATACAAGTATATCTGGGGACGAATCTAGCCTCGTCTCCGACCACGTTCACGCAAAAAATCCTAGGTAGGTAGTTCCAGTACATTCTGCTGATTATTTCGCCCCTCCCCACCCCCCGCTCCATTTTTTTTTTATTTTTATTTTTACCGCTCCATTTCGCAAAAAATCCTTGGTAGGTAGTTCCCTAGGTAGGGGACTCCGCCTCCTCCTCTACGGCAGGTTCCTTTTTTTTTTCTTTTTTTTTTTAATTGCCTTTTGCGTGGATTCCCTTCCCTGTTCTGGACCGTAGATTAAAAGGACCCACGGGCAAAGGTCCTCGCTCCGATCCACTACTGACCACATGCACAAAAGACAAAAAATATGGCGGTGTATCTTTCTTTTTTTTTTCTTTTTTCTTTTTTTCAAAAAAGACACTTTTATTCCGAAAACAGGTCGGGGCCGGGGACCCCACAATTGCCCCCGGAGTTATCCTGGCAGCATCATCCAGTTTAGCTTAAACCACCAGTACTTGGGCAAGCGGCGCGGGCTGTAGATACGATTTATCGACGGCCCGCCGGTAGCGAAATTCCCGTAGCGTTAACTAAGGCGTCGCCCAAGTACTGGTGGTTTAAGGAGTAGGCTAGTCTAGGCACAGAATTGACCAAATCTAGGCACAGAATTGACCAAATCTAGGCCGCTGTCCTGAAACCACTCCTAGAAAACAATTCCAGCACAAGCCTTAAAAACCAAACAAACCAAAAACTACCCTGCCCATCCTACTACTGCTATACTAATTTCACAGCATTAACTACCCACTAGCCTACAATCTATCAACCCCAATCTGAACATGTCTGATACGACAGGTGGTCCCAAGATGACCAAGTACTCTGCTGGCGCTCCCTCCACAAGAAACCCTCTGCCATCCTACTGTGGAAAAAGGAACCGAGCACCCAGGTTCTGCCTGCCAGCTACCCCTCCATTTGTCAAATACAAGCTTGCCCCCCAAACCCCAAGTCTCTCCAAACCAGCTGCCTGATGATTTCTTTCCTTTCCTTGTCTAGTCCGCCTGGATCACACATCTCAGTGAGGATCTGAACAAGGCCCTGATCTCCCTTTTCGTCATTTCCCGGTCTTTGAAATTTTGCAGGTTGCGTTGTCTCCATATAAACTCACATCCGACTGCCCTGGACGCTTGGGCAATGTACCCCCAGCCTTTTTGAATATCCATATCGTCTGGGACACCCCCCAACAGTACCCACTGACGGTCCCAAGTCATACAGTTACCAGAAATCAGGACTCAAAAACTCTGCCACCAATCCCATACACATTTCGAGGCCGGGCAATCATACCAGAGGTGGGCAGTAGATTCATATGCCCAAGAGCAACGTTTGCAGGTAAGCTCCACCTGTACACCCCGCTGAACTAACATAACCGCTGAGGGAGTGGCTTGGAGAGAGAGAAGCCAGAGATAGGCTGCAGAACGCAGGTTTGGAGCTTGTAGCAATTGAGACCAGCAACGAGAGATAGCATTTTCAATACGGTTATCCTCCCAATCAATGACTTGCCTCCATCTTGAAACGGCCACCTGGATTGGGCGGCGCAAAGAACGCTGGGCAGTATAGCCCTGGGGCACAGAATAAAGTGTTAGGGGGAGGTCTTCTCCCCCTACCCCTGCCCCTTTCCAACCCCATAACTTTGGATCTACTTTCAACTCCATCAACATTTTACCCTGGGCGTACATTCTGCAAACCCACTCTCCTTCCTCATCACATTCTTCCCAGATTCTTACTTGGGACAGTTTTGAACCCAGAGGTGGGTGCGGCTTATCCTCCCTTAAAGCTAACAGGCTGGTATTGGGCAGAGTTTGCCACAACTGGAATTCTCTGTTTCCACTCAGTTCAATGTTCGTTAACTTCCAAAAAACAGGTGGGCTCTGCAAAGGTTGTGCTATATACCAGGTTCCAGGAGGATCAATCCCTTCTGGACTCAAGATAAGACACCATTCAGAGGGGATGGCTTGAATCAAGGTGGCCAATCTTTCTTCTACAAGCCAAACCGGACCCAACCTTGCTCTCAGTTCCGTCGGGGAGATCCATTGGTTGGAGGAGAGTCCCAGATGTCATTTATTCGTAACACCCCTCTCTCTATCCAACTTCTGCCAAAACTACCACCTGTGGCCCCAGCTGAAAAGCAGGAGCCATCTTCCCTCCGGATATAAGGATTATCGAAGAGTGGTTGAAGGAGAACTTCCACTTTCGTAACGGGTTGTAGCCAAGCTGTTGGTCTGAGTTTCTTCCAGGCCGAAGTAATTGCCTTCCAAGAGTCAGATTTAATGACTCTATTTTGATATGAGTTCAACAACAGACAGGTCCAGACATCCGACGGTCTACTCAAGTTCCATTCTGAAGCCAATATAGTTTCCGCTAAGGACACCCAATGAGAATCTTCCACAGAACACACAGCTCTGATCATCCAACGTACCAGCATTGCAATGCTCTTCTTCTGAGGGTCAACCAAACCTAGGCCACCTTCTGATTTAGGGAAACACAACAGTTCACAGGCCACTTTTGAAAAGAACCCCTCGTCTTCTTTAGCGAACGGCTTCCATATAAATTTCACCGTACGCCTCTTTATCAGTGCACATAAGTTCTTTCCCAAAGGCCTGACAGCAGCTACAAACCATAATAGAGCAAAAAGAGCACTATTGATAACCAAGGCTCGTCCAAAGATTGATAGGTGATAAGCCTTTCCCCATGTGGACACTCTCTGCATTGTGCGCTGTAACAAAATACTCTCCTGATCAACTGTGCAGGACAGTAATGCTACCTGTACACCTAGAAATCTCTCTGAGTCACCCGATTTAATTCATTTCATACCGCAATTTACTACCGGCTCATGAGACGACGGCATAAAAAATACTGATTTTGACCAGTTTACGGAAGCCTCAGATAACTCTGAATATTCGTCCAAACAGGATTTTAGAGCCAGCATAGATGATTCAGTGTTCTCCAAAATTGCAAATAAATCATCAGCCAACGCTTTCACTTTACATTGCGAGCTTCCTGCATCCAGGCCCCTGATAGCCCTGTTTGTCCTAATATTACAGAGGAGATTCTCTATTTGCAGCACAAACAAGAGCGGAGCCAAGGGGCAGCCTTGGTGGAGAGATCTGGAAAGAGCGAAAGGTTCAGAGAGGTTACCGTTAACCATTACGGCCGCCGTTGACGTTGAGTAAAGCGCTACCACCCAGTTGCATAAATTCTCCCCAAATCCCAAGTGTCTGAGCGTGGTAAGCACATACGCCCAATTTACCCGGTCATAAGCTTTTTCAAGGTCGAGCATAAGGATATAAATATTAGCATTCGTGTTCTCTACTACCTTCAGGGACTCAATGGCCGTTACTATATTATCGAATATAGAGTGGCCCTGAACAAATGCCGCTTGGTCCTTGCCCACCAGAGCAGGCAGGTAGCGACCCAACCGTCTTGCCAAGACTTTGGCCAACAGCTTATATGACACATTAAGTACGGAAATGGGTCGCCAATTCCTTATTTCAGACCGATCCCCCTTTTTGTACAAAAGTGAAATAACTTCGTTTCTCATTCCTTTAGACAATTTTTTCCCCAGCAAGACCTGATTGTAGAGTCCCAAATGAGTAGGTATAGCTCAACGGGAAGCCCATCACCTCCAGGGGCTTTCCCTTTAGCCATAGAACCCAAAGCCTCCCACGCTTCCTCCTTTGTGATCGGGCGATCTAGATCCAACTTACCTTGGGTAGGTAGTCTGACGGTAAATGATGACCAATGATTAAAGCCCTCTGTCAGGTCGGTGGTGATATCTTTTTCTGGCCTTCTTGTCCTTAAGATATCTTGCGTAAAAACATAGCTGAGTTTGCTCTCGTGCTATTAATCGGATGAAGGTTCATCCGATTTTCAGCAAACTCAATTTTCTTAATTAAGGATTCCTCCTTGTTTTTTCGTCCAGCGGCTAAGATCCGAGAGAAAAGGTTCAAGTGGCTAGATAAAATACAAGAGCCTGCATCCCACCATTCCGCTCTCGACGGAAAAGAGTCTAAGTTCTTCTTCCAATCAGTCCAGAATCTGTTCATCCAGTCTACTACTCCAGGGTCTGCAAGTTGACCCTAAAGTAGCCTGGTCCTCTCTCTGGTTTCAAGGAGTTGAAGCTGGCACAGACTGACTTATGATCAGAAAGGGTCTGTGGGCGCTCAACAATATCCACTACCGCTTGCCAGGCCGCAGGGGACAGGAGAAAGTAGTCCAGTCTTTTGCAAATAGTTCCCACCCCCTCACGAACGTTTGAGAACCAAGTATAGCCCGGTTCATCTGGATGAAGTAAGTTGTACCATTCTATTAGATTCATGCCAAACATTAAATCAAGCAGAGCTTTGATGTCCTGATTATCCTGGATTGCATCATTCTTGTCCAGCGAGGTATTCCAATCCCCAGCTAAGATTAAGTGTTGGCAGTTCGGACTCAACGAAGATTTTTCGTTTACGTAAATCATTAGGAGCATAAACATTGGCTATTACCCATTCCCGACCCTCCTGCCATAACTTAACCCAGATACATCCACCCCAAAGATCAACGAAAAAATCAACGATCTCAGCCTGAAGGCTTCAGATGCACTAAGATAGCAACACCTCCTTTCGAGCCCCTAGCTGGCGACCAAATCTGAGGGCCGTCCCATCATGCCCCCAGGGACTCTATCTTAGGCTCTGATAGTTTACATTCCTACAGACAAATGATATCGATCTTCTTATCATGAATCCAAAATTTTAACCGCCCTTTCTTATTCCTGCCGGATGTGTCCCCTAACCCGCGAATATTCCTAGAGACAACATTAAGTCTGCCCATTCTGGGCAGAGACTCCCGCGGGTTGCATCTGGGAAGGGGAAGCTGCGGGCTCTGCCGGCACTTGAGGCCAAGCCGACGACAGTGCCAATTTAAGAAACTGCGAGTTCAACTTTTTCTCTTTTCCCAATTAGGAACTCGGCCGTCAGAGCAGGGGCAACCTTCAATCTTCGGAGGTCCAATTTGCTGCCATCTACAAACCAGGCTAACGGAATCAGACGAAGACCTTCCCTCTCTAGTTGTTCCAGCTGTCTTGGCTGAAAACGAGCGTCAAAAAGAGGAGTATAATACTTAACCCTACCCCCAACTGCTTCCATCAAGAATCGAGGCATTGAGACATCAGCAATTATTCGCATGGGGATCTTATTTCGAAACAGGTTTCTAGCGAGTGATTCCGAAGTTGTCGGCATGGGAGATTCTGGACAATCCATGCTAAACAACGCAGGGTTCCCATCAGGTCCTAACCAAGCAATTACCCAGAGGAAGTTTCTTATGAAAGAGCATACAATCGAAAGGAGTTTTGTCTCCATGACTACTTGACCCTTCAATAAGGCGTTCATCTGGGCTCGCAACGTTTTACGCTTACCTGCTCTTCAGGAAGGTGTACATGAGATGAAGGAGCCTTCGTTTGAACTACCTGAAGCCTCTGCATGAACTCTATCAACTTGAATCTCTATACCGCCACCCTTTGAGATTCGCCTTTGTTTGTCGGGGGATTCCCCTCTGGTTCGACTGCCTCCAAGTCCCTGCCTCTGATAAGAGGGGGGGGGAGGATGGTAGGGCATCCCCACGTGTCTTGGTAGTTGACTTGCCACCAGCCCAGTCCAACCTTGGTTCCAGGGGGCAAAGGCGTGCAGGTTAGAGTAGGATGGGCTTGCATTCAATTGAACATTCGGCTGCTGTCCGCTCGGCTGTTGCATGACAAAAGGATGAGGAGGGAGCCCTTGGAGAAAGGACGCCCATCCCCCGCCTTGCATACTTAGATTCATTGCGCCAGCTTGCGAGGCTTGGGGGTTGCCGATGGGATGATGTGATAAAACACCCGCCGGTGAGAAAACTGGGTTGTTGCGCATCGCTGCTCCTCCGAAGCGTTTAAATTCCCGAAACCGAAGCCGCAGCATCCGCTCCCTGTGGCTGTTGCTGATTCCCTCCTTCGATAGGAGCAAGGGGACCCAAGTACTGAGCTCTTGAGACTCCAACCCGACCGATTGAGGATGACCCTTGCGGTTGATTACCGAAGGAGCCGCCCTGCGTTCTACGACTCGGCCGTCTGCACGTATCCTCGATATGGAAGAAATTGCGGCACCTTCTACACCACTCCGTATCGACGTTAGCTATTCTCACATCCAGATTATCGCCTTGGTGTGTTTGGATTCAGATTCTGTCCTTCATACAATCTCTCTTGGCTGGATCAATATCGAATCGGAGGTTCACCAACTTCGGGTCCGATTCATCTGCTTTAGGAAGATGACGTTTCATGATCTTGCCGATTACTCTTTCCACATGCACGTGAATGAAGAGCATCTCGTCAAGTGGTACTCCCACAGCCACCACCCAGAACGTGTCTTCATTAACTGACTTTCTCCAATCTCGAACGTTCGCTCGAGTCATCCAAGGTTTGAAGTCCGTACAGTAAGTCACTCCAGCCAACTCCACGAAATCGGATCTCTTGGCGAGCATCCAGTT
Organism: Chara braunii; assembly: GCA_003427395.1. Lineage (NCBI taxonomy): Eukaryota > Viridiplantae > Streptophyta > Charophyceae > Charales > Characeae > Chara > Chara braunii. The sequence continues at coordinate 171,120 of BFEA01000462.1, read as the reverse complement.
TGTGACTTCTTGAGTTCTTGAAGATTTCGTTGTTGATCCAGCCGTCTTCGTACGCGCGGATAGCATCTTCCTTCACTGTCCTCGGTAAAAACCTGGCCCCGTCCCGAAAAATTACCGTGATTGTCCTACCCTTGAGCCATTTTACTTTGACTTCGTCCACGGAATTATTTAAGATAAACTTCACTTCTCTTCCGTTGACTTCCATTACTCCAGGATCGATGTCAGTTGGAACGATACCCTCCTCATAACAAGCTCTAACCATCTCCAAAATGTGCTCCTCCTCCAGACGATAGTCGCCTGAAACTTGGCTTCGTGCATCCGAATCGATCCCTCCCCATGGAGGGGGGGGTTCAGGTTCCATCTCGAACAGTTGTCTTCCTGGCTTAGGAGATTCTCCCTCCTACTACGAAGGCAAATAATAATGACCTACCAACTGAGTACTAAAACATGAGCATTTACCAGCAGGCTCAGGGGCTAGGTGGCAGCTAGTCTGGTTGCTGACGATACCAGCTATGGCCTTCGCCATAGTCCCTTGGCGAACCAAGGGCATCAGAACGTCACCCACGGCCCTCCTTCCATGACGGAAATCGTACCGCCAACCAGGCCTGCCAAAGCAGGCGTCGTTACGATCGAGCGCTAACGCGCCAGCGGTAGCGACCACATTCGGTGTATCTTTCCATGCTCTACCGGCATATTTTTTTTTCTTTTTTCGTTTTGTTTTGGGGGAAACTACCGGCCGATTCATTCTCAGCTTGCACATTTAGTGATTTGTGGAGCGATGCCCAAATTCACAGAGTTTGAGCAAGTAGGGTCTTTCCCCCGCCGGGGAAACTGAAGGGCTCCGTCCAAGTCCCACTTGCGGTGATTCTTCATTTGTGGCCGTAGATATTCCTAACCTACAGTCAGAAATCGAGAACTCGGGTAAGTGGGTCCTGGCCACAGACCCAACAGCTAGGCGGAAAGAGGTATGAAAATCTGCCGAGGGATTTTTTCGAACCCCACAGGCCGCTGGAAGGGGCGCCGAATCCTTGGAGGGGGCGTTTTCACTCGGCGCACGACCACGTGGATCTGCCGTGGCGTTGCCCTTTTCTCAAAAGACCTGCCTAATCGAGAGGGTAGGTTTCATTTTTCCTTTTATATTGGGAGCAACCGTCCGACGGGAGACCCTCGAGTTGTCTTTTCTTTTTTTGTTTTGTTTTGCACCTTTGGCGCGTGGGAAAATAGCAGGCCTCGGGTGGGCCTCCTACCTTTTTGGAGGCGGAAATGAAACGACAACCGCCGATCATTTTTATCAATGGCAGCCGTCGTCGGGCCCGGCCTCCGACATTCTAGGAGTTTGGGAAAACGTCCACTTTTCCCTATTTTCCCAACACTGGCGGAGGTACTAGTGCTTTAAGCACCCCCTGCCTCTGCTAGGGATGTCATTGGGCCCGACCTCTGACATTTTAGGAGTTTGGGAAAACATTGTCAAGCACAACGGTTCGGGACCGCACAAAACGGGGCGGGACCCTCCCGACCGCGTCACGCAGGAGTCGATCTGAATCCTCGTTGCTAATACTTAATGGAGCTTTCACAAGCCGCTCCGACCGAGTGCGCCAGCCATACCTCTCGCGAGCCCCTACGACAGGATAGGGCCTATGCGAGGCACGACTTACCTCCACCTTACGGGAGCTGTCACCTCCCTTCGGTGGGTGTATCCCCGCCGAGCTACCAGTCCACAATACGAAAGCTAATCCGGTACAATCGCAGAGGTGGACCAGCAGAGGGGTTTTCTCGTACGTTGTAGCATAGGGGGTACGTGCGGTATTACGCCTCTATCGGACCCGCACGCGAACCGACATCTTGGGGGGCTGAGGTCCCAAGCACGACTCGTCGCCGGTCGACTAGGACGTATCCCACACTCCACGCGTACACCACTCTAAAGAACATAAAAATAAAAATACGCACACATACATATACACGAAACGACACAGAACAAACAACTCGACAACACTCCTAGTCCCTTAATAGTCATCCCATAACTCTCCGATGCAGAAATCGGATAGGCGTTGCGCACGAGACTTAAGTATAAAACCGCGCGGACACAAGGCTAACTCATGTCGACTCACAATGCAAGCGTACGTAAGTGGTCACAATGATAGCGTACTATGTAGTACCCATACTCATGCGATCCTCGTTAATCTCGAGGGTCGCGTTCGACACTCAAGTGTCGGTTGACACGCGCCTTGAGGGATTGATCTCTTGACGCTGGACAACCGCCAAGTGCGGTTAAGAACCACACCCTCTTCTACACCCTGCGAAGAGTGGGTGGTACACAGGTTCATATTTGTGGTGGCAATCATCTCTTATTGCCTTGGAGCCCAGCTCCATCATCTAGGGCCTTGAGAGAAATCAAGGGGTTTGACTTTGACGGCTGCCACAAACTACAACGTCCAACCATAAAAATTCTAAAAATCGAAGGATAAAAAGGGGTATCCCTTTTCTCTCAAGAACATAATATGGTTAACCCTTACGTGCGGTCATAGTAGGCCGCGCGAAACACTCAAGACATATTGATTTACATATATAGAGAGGGTTATAAATATGTGACGATCACTTTTCACAATCACAATATGACTCCTCTCAGCCATATATATGTATCTGATCGCAGACAGTCAAATACAAAGTCTGAAACACCAAACATACCTGCAATCACATCAAAGATTCAACCAAAAGTCCATGCACTACACGGGGTTAACTTCAACCGTTCTCGGTGTTCACACCCTTCGCTTTTAGCCATACAAGCCTCACTTTTTGTGCAACTTTTAAAATAAAATACTCAGTACTTTCCTTTAAATGGTCATTCAAATAAAGTCCGAGCGAAAACACAACAAAACAGTTCAAATCACAAGGCTAAAGCCTTTAGGTTGAGTGGCAAGAGTAGATTGGAGTTGAGTCGTAAAACCGACGAATCGACAACCGACCTGTTATCAGTGATAACAGAAGGTGGTCCTTGTAGGATCAAACTGAATCTAACCCAAATCCTGAATTAATCGATCAAGAAGACCTGTAACACAAGACAAACCAATCCCAAGCTAAATCTATAAGTATAAGGAAAATAATTTTCATATCACAATCTCACTCAAAGTTATTTTACAAACTGAACTTATGGCTACTTATAAGTCAGTGCCCAAAGAAAGGTAGACCCTGACAGAGTCTCCTCTATATAGAGTGGATTGCTAGAACCACCACCTGTCAAAATATAATCTAACTCCTCTAAACTAAGAAAATTTTGGCAGCGTTTCCCGTAAGAAAAGTGCGTTCTTAAAATTTATAATAACTCAAATATGAAAACAAAAACGAAACTCTACTTCTGGAAAGTCAAATTTTGTCTAACTCCTTGAATTAGTAAAAATTTAGGCAGCACCCCCTTTGGAAAAAAACGTCTTTTCATATTTTTACTATGTCAGATATGAACTCAGAAACAAGACCAAAGTTCAACTAAGACAAATTTTAACCAACTTCATAGATTTATAGAAATTTCGGCAGCGCTTCCAGTAGAAAAAATGTTATTTCAAGATTTATGCAAAGCTAAGTTCAGAATCTAAAGTGATTTTGACTTCTTAAGGTCCAATTTTGTCTAACTCCCTGAATTAGCAAAAATTTGGGCAGCACTTCTTTTAGAAAAGAAAGCTTTCCAAATTTCCACTAAGCCAAAAAGTCAGAAAAGTTAGACCCTAAAAAAATCAAAATTTGACTAACTCTTTGTTTTTTTAGAAATTTCGACAGCGCTTCCCATAGAGAAAGTGACTTACCAAGATTTATACAAGACCAAGTATAATAAAAAATCCCAGAAAATACAGAAATTTGACCTAAGTAAAAAAAAACTTAGCTAAAAAAATGCAGGAATTGAAACTACCTCCTATGGCTATAGCACGTGGCAAGCAACTAAAGCAACTGCCTATCAAATTAAAACTCAGATTAAGTAGTAGCTTTACTCAGTCATATGCAGACCAAGCCACAAAAGTAAGTACTCTCACCATCCCAAAGTCAACTTAACAAACAATAGTTCATAATCTCTCAATAATTTATCCCTTTATACCCAACTCACATAGGGCATAAAGTTAGACCACCCAATCTTATGGGAACCTTTCTAGCTCAGCCATAGAATATACACAAATACAGAGCACTACAACTTTTCTCTTCTTTGGGCACATGACTAGACCACCGTAGTCGCCTTGAACCATTTAAGTATCAAAGTTATATATAACTATCTGCACTTTGTCTTTTGAGGTAGCATATAACTGAACCGATCATCCTAGATCAAGAATCAGCATGTCCCTCCTCACCACAATTTTATTATTAATTCATACCCTCTTCAATTAGTGATAAACTATGGTCAGACCATCCAATCTTATGGAAACATGTCTGACTAGCCTGTTCATAAGTAAGCAATATAAGATATAAACAAATTTAGCTTTTTTGTTCCAGCATGTGCGTGGCTCCAGACGAGACCACCCAATCTTATGGGAACCTGTCCAGTTCTTTGCCTGAATTCCCTTTCAGAATAAAACAAGAGAGAGTCAAGGTCGTCCAATCTTATGGAACATGCCCAACTCTCTTTCAGAAACTAACAAAACATAAGAAAACAATCTTATGGAACATGCCAAACTCTCTTTCAGAAACTAACAAAACATAAGAAAACTCAATGAAAGCAAAACAACCAAGTTATCCAATCTTATGGAAAAATGCTTGTTTCCTGAAAAAACCAAGCGCATGCAGCCCTTATAAGTCAAAGCAACCAGACCACCCAATCTTATGGGAACCTGTCTGGTCCTTCAGGCAATCAGAAGTAAACATAGCACTAGACCCTCCAATCTTATGGAGAGTCTCCGGCCTTGGGTTGACCCAGTCAAACATGCAATACTGCCTTCCTCCCACCTTTCCCCCAGATGCAATCCCACAATCTGCTTTTAGTCAGACAACCAAAAACTGAAACTGCATTGCACACACATTCCTTTATTTAGTCTGGGTTGTGTCCTGAAAGTCAAAGTGCAAAGTCAAAGTAGGGATACACACAGTATACTCAGTCCAAACGCAGAGTTCCAAGCACAGGGGTTATAAAGGGGAAACAATAATTAACTCTCAGTTCTCTGCCTCCAGAACTCCTCCTGAGTTCCGGTAGAGCTCCCGCAATCGGTGGGATGACTTCCCACAGAGTCTTGCTGCGGTCCTACGGGTTGCAATCCCGCCTGCCGCCTTCCTCTTAGAACTGCACTAGATTTAGAGTAAGAAGGGAAGAAGTAGGGGTTTGGGACTCTCGAGATGTAGGAGGGGGACAAACTCAACTCCCAGGAGAGGGCCTTGTTGCCTTTGTGCGCCTGAGGGCCTCGCAATGATGGCCAATGCGCAGTATAGTCGGTTGAACCACGGTCAAGTGAAGTCCAAACGCAGAGCAGCTTCCGCAGACAGTCTTCCCTATCGCAGCCTTAACCCTCTATATCGAGCCCGGTCATTTCCCTATGCTTGATCCCTTTGACCAACTAGCTGCTACATAGCCTAACAAAGCTTTGTTCAAATAGAGCACACACAAACGCAACCAAACGAGGCAGTTTCACAGCAGTGGGAAGTTGTGCAATGAGTTATGTTATTCCAGCAGCATCACAATGCGCCATAATACAACATCATGCATGCGGCAAGGCTCAACAGCCTTATGCAAACACCACAAACCTCATCATCAATAGTACTGATGCTCCCAACCTGCAAGTTTTACCACTGCGCTGCAAACAGAGTTTTTCCGCTCAATTGGTGTCCAGTACTAAGACAAACTTAGTGGGAGGCACTGCAAATGCTTGCATCAGCGAAGCAATCAAAATGATTAAGCACGACCTAGTAGTGCACAGTCCCCGCCCAACGGGCCGTAGCCACCTGTAATAAATGCAGCGACCCCATACAGTGTTTACACACTAATTCGCAACCTATTTTAGTAAAAGCACAACAATGCCTTAACAAGGCTCGATACCAAATTCGGCAGCTAAACGCAGTGTTTCAACATATCGTGTTGCCGTCGCCTATCATCATGGTGCGGCGGTACGAGCATGGCTCAGCCTCTGAGACAGTATATGGCGGTTGGCCGAACCGACCAGACCGCACAACCCGACACAGTCCTCTGCCCCCTTCCTCTACGCTCGTTCTTATCGCGCTTGCAGTCCTCGAAGCCGAAATGCACTTAGCCGTAGATCGGGCCACGCTCAGTTGCCCAATGATCACATTCGCAAGGATCCTTACGAACCCCTTATACATCCGCTACTACGATGCTCTCGTGGTGACTCCCCCCCCCTTATCACTCTTCTTATGTATTAGACGCTTGATCTGCTATGCTACTCTCAAAGAAATGTACTTCAAGGACGAATCTCCGACTGGATATGGAAGAATATGTCCAAGTGGGAGATCCAGCCTGCAATCTACACAGTGGCGAGCCCATGGCCTCTGACCCTGGGTCTGTCAAGCGACTTGACCACAACAATGAAGGAAGTCATCATGATTGAGACGAGGTATACAACTGTCGAGCAACGACCGAATGATGTAATCAGCACTATCACCACGAAGGACACGACCAGTTGAACACGGACGTTGGATGTTGCCAGACGACTGCTACTACGTAGCACGGGGCCGAAATCACGGTAACGATGATCGACCAGGCGCTATTACCAGGTTCCGCCCCGCTGTCCGTCCAGGGAGCAAAGTGAGAATGAACTTTCCACTTGAACGCGGAAAGATACATTACCATCTTCAACTTGTTTCTGGGCGCAACTCTCGATGGTCACACCGGTAGAACCGACACTACTCCGTCAAGATCGATGCCGCCATCCAACTCACAGCATCTCAAAACCCCCATGCACAACTTTATAGCGTTCGATTCCACTTGGAATCGAGTGCAATCCATTCCCCCCCCCCTCTTGCTATACCTTCCCGCTCTATGCCTCCGCGCACCCCATACTCTCCTAGTTCCCCTTTCACTAATTATTACACTAATTTGACTTCACGATTCGATTCACCCCACCTTCAAACCTCAGTTTTGACTCCCTCACACAATTCCTTCCGGAGATGAGCGAGATACACCCTCTTTCTACTAGCTTCCTTCTCCCCTTCTTCCATAGCCATTCCGTTCTCCTTCACGCGCAGCCCCTATCTACTCCAACTCCTCATACACTAACTTTCATACAAATCTGATTGCACTAACGGATTCACCCCAGGCAAGAACTCGAATTAACCTCCTTCCCTCGCTCGATTTCATTAAGAATCGAGCGAGGTCTCGACCTTCATTCCCACCATACCTTCCTCTACCGACATCTCGTTGCAGCCTATTTCCTTACTAACTCACTTTTTACTAACCTTTTTCTAACTCCGCATTCGCTATTCGATTCGCCTCACCCTCAAAACCCCGGTTTCACACCTTGGTTCGCCCGATTCCGTCACGGATCGAGCGAATTACACGATCTCCTGCCCACCATATCCACTCCTCCATTCCTCCACCCATCTCGATTTCTCATAACTCTCGTCCTACTCCTTCTCCTTCCATTCCGGCCTCGTCTTTGGATTCGCCCGGGGCAAGAACCCTGGGATTGTCTCCTACCTCTCTCGATTCCACCATGGATCGAGAGAGTTATGCTCTCCTCCCCACGCCCGAGTCAGCACCCCGCCATCTCCAAACTCTTCCTTCTCTGCGCCTGTACCCGACAAAAATCCCGTCCGGGTTCACTCCCCCTTTCAGACTCTTTTTGCCTGCGCCAACTCCTCCCCTCGTCTGTATGTACCTGGCACCGCCTCACAAACTTTCCTCGGATCCCCGTTCTCAACCTCGTCCCTGTCGGCCTCCTGGCTGGAGCGGCGCCTGTCAGCAGCCGGTTCTTCGATTGTGTGAGCTGTTCAGCAGCTCTACCCCTTTCTCTCGCGAGAAATTCCGAGGAAACCAGCATTTAGACGGTTCGATTAGTCTTTCGCCCCTATACCCAAGTTCGACAAACGATTTTACATGTTGACCCTACTACGTGCCTCCGTCGAGTTTCCCCTGACCCGTTTTCTCTCAGGTCATACTCACACTGCGACCCTGGTCTTGTGAAGACGCCCGACCCTGATACTACCGGCTGGCGCCTGGCCAATCGAAGAAGCTCGGTCCTGGTGCTACCGGCTGGCCCCTAGGCGGTACCACCCACCCGCTACAACAGATATCGCCCCTGCTGGTGGGCGTAGCTCCCGCATGTTCCCTCGTTGGAGGCTTGAGCGTGGATGTGGCTGCTACAGGGTTCCCCGAAATACTATAACGGGATAACTTTGGCGTGGTCACGAAAAACAGCTCGTGGTCGCATTTCAAGCCACCCTGCGAATACAACACGCCCCCACGCGACCTTACCGGGCCCGAAGCATAGGTCATATACCTTCAACATTACCTGCCTTTTTTCCTCAAGTGCAATTACAACTCAAGCCCTGACCGTGCCCTATTCTCAACAGCGGTATGATAGACGACTTTCGGCGGCATCCGGAACACCCAGACCTGTCAATCGAGGCTCGCACTCTGGGTCCTTGACTGCCGTAACGACCATTAATTCCGACGTCGCGTCCAAGTCAAGAAATGCCGACACATAGCAAAATAATAATGATACAAATATAATAAAATATCTAAACTTTTAATCGTCAAAATACGACTAACGGGGAAAAGAAAACACTAACACCGTTCCAACGTCACCGACCACAAAATCAAGGGGGATAGCCCTGCCGGACCGTCAACCACACGGTCCCTTCACGCTACTCTAATATCCCGTGTTGTAGCCGCTCGATCCTCGATCTGTGAATCTCTCTGATGAAAATCCGACGCTATAACCAATAGTGCTAGGCCCAAGTCTGGGTCTGGCTTTGATGGACACCTAAAATAAAACGATACTCCGCGACGCGCAGACCTATCGAATCGCTTTCAGAACCATTCTGTTGTCGATGTCGTCCTCCGTACGTAAGAAAGAGTCACAAGCAAGCGCACCAATCCAGAGACGGAATCCTTTTAATCTTAGCTTAATCAGACATAAAAATTTAGGTCGGCGGTCACGCCGGCTCTTCAATCATCAACAAATAAAAATCACGAGCGCCTCAAATCCGTGCGCCCACGTACTCTCTGCTTCTAGACATTCTAGTCAAACTTTCAGTCAAAAGACTGCTGCGACTCGCGCGGCTTATTCAAAAATTTTCGAATCGAACTTATTTTCTGCCACTTGCAAGAACCAGGGCGGATACCCCTGTAAGGGTATTCACACCGACAACGTCCACTTTTCCCTATTTTCCCAACACTGGCGGAGGTACTAGTAACACTCGCTGCCTATGCTAGGGAAGCTGAGAAGAGCACACTCCCCTAACAGCGCAGCCTGAGACTCCATTCTATTGGTGGGGGGGGGAGTATCACCTGCTGGAAACCGGGGGCAAGGTCGGGTTTGCACGGATTAGGAGATTTCAGCCGTTGATCTTCGCTATCGATGGTCAATATGGCATAATTCGTGCAAGTGGGACCTAGGCCCGGGTCCAGCGTTGTTTGGTTGGCCTAGCGACCTGCTCTTCAGGGCTGGTTGGCTGTTTCCGGTTGGGACCTGCGTGACTTCAACCTTTCTTTATTTTTTGTTTATTCCATATTTTGGAAAAATTGCGAAATGCCCTGAAGTTTCCATTTATCTGCTATATGCCCCTTTGACGGCCGACTTACCATGTTGCGCCCTTCTGAGACGATTGAAATTTATAAAACACCCCTGACAGAAGTAGGGGCTGAAATATGTTTGATATGACCCTACGGGTACCTTGTCCAATATGCCCCTACCGGGACGGTGCATCTTTTCAGCATGCCCCTATAGCCATTGGAGAAACTCGTGGTCGTTCCCCTGGGCGTGGGAAGGGAGCAACCGGGGCAGGACCACGAGACCTACACACCACCCATAGAATCAGGAATGGTTGATGAGAGTGAGACTTAGTACAGACTGTGGTCAGTGTTGGTAGGTTTCTTGGGGTAAGATTAGAGATGGGGGACGCGTTGTTAGCTGGAGATCTGGGGGGGTTAGCCACTAGGCACGGGAGGGGCTAGGATGAGGGCTCCCCTTAGGACCGCTCGCCCGTGGAACAGAATGGTGTGACGAATCATCTTTTGTAATCACGCGACTTTCTGCGCGAAGCTGCTTGGGAGAATACGACGGGTCGGATGGGTGAGTTGCGGAAAGATGGGTTGGGCGGCAAATTGCATGGATGTCCTCGTTTCTTTTCGTTTTTTGTTGGAAGTTGTCGGATCGGTGTCGGGAAAATCCCTTACCAACGGTTGGGTAGCCGCGCCTTGGCGAGCACGAGAAATAACTGTACCATAACTTCTTTCTTGTTTTGCGTGAGCACTAGGGATTTTTTGCGCGATCATCGCGCGGGAATATCGTTTTTGAATTTTCAACTGAAGACGATCCCCCATGAGCTTGCGGAATTGTTTTTCTCTTTTTTGGAATTTCCTTTTGCAGTTAGAACTTAGGCTAGGAATTTAGGAACGCTTAATTTTGTTGTGTCGCGCTTGCGCTCATCTTGCTGCGCTAGTAGGAACAAGACTCTGATTGGATCGCGCCCTTAATCTTGTGCAACTGTCGTTTTTGGCGGGCGCGATTGTAACTGTATCTTTCTTCTTTCTTGGTTTCCTCGTGTTTGCCCGCCTTCTTCTTCTTCTTCGCCTCGCATACTCAGTTCTAATTGGCCGGAGCGCCTGCATGACCGGATCGATGCTTAGAGTGTGGCTACGACCCCCACGCCGCGGCCTGGTCATGCAGATGTAGGCACTTCCTCTTTTCTCCTCTTGTCCACCTTGGCTTAATCCCGTACCTTTCGCGCAGGCATGCATGTTATAAATTCCGTGAGCGCGATTAGTTTGCTCTCTAAGAATTTCGAGGTTAGCGTGATCAGTGAGGGTCGACTAACGAGCAAGTTTGAAAAGTGAGTGAGTGCGAGAGTTGGGCGATTCGACGAGCTGGTGTTGGGTATGCTGGGTTGACGTGCGGGGCCACGACGGACTGTGGTGCACGGGCGAACCTGGCTTGCATGCTCGAATCAAGCGGGGTGACAACTCTGTGTTGATGCGAGGCGACAGACTGCCCGCATCGGGAGCGCGGAGAGAGAGAGAGAGAGAGAGAGAGAGAGAGAGAGAGAGAGAGAGA
>BFEA01000462.1:124821-136576 GCA_003427395.1 Chara braunii | reverse complement strand
TTACAAAATTCCGAGAGTTTTCCCCGACGCGGCCGAGAACATTCACACACAAAAAGGACAAGTCGAAGTTCCGCTTATCCCGGAATTCCCAACTGTCGGGCTCAATTCCCAGTGCGCTCGCTAAGGCGCGCGTAAATTCCAATGCATTTCCTGAATTGCAAAAGAAAAAGTAGAACCAAAGAATCACAAAAAGCTCCCGGAAGATGGGATCCCAAAACGCGGTGCCCGAAATCAAAAAAACAAATGGGGTGCTTGTAGGGTCGGTATGATATAAGAAAAATTCAAACCAAAGGGGTATGAAAGATAGCACGGGTTCGGGAAGTAGTTCGTCCCTGATCTTGAAGAAAAATTGCAGCGGGATCTGCCCAGACCTAGACATATTTTTCACCACCTAGCCTTACCCAGACCTTCAAGCATAATCCCACCCACACCTGCCCGTAGCTGGCATTTTTTTCACCGCCCATACCTGACAGTAGCCACTATTGCTTTTCCAAGTTTTGAACACCCTACCCACCCATACCCAACCTGACCATACCCACGTATACAATTGGTGGTCCCAAGAATATAGAACTCTTGATCATTATGTTAAAAAAAAAGACCCCTTGGAAATAAAAAACAAGTACGAGGGACATAAATGGCAAGTCTCAAGACAACTGCATATGCCACATGCGAGTGAGAAAAAAAAAACTCATGTAAGAATCGTGAAAAATGGCGGACGGTACACCTACAGACATATATGCCTAGGTGTATACCCCTACATACAGATGTGCATATCTTTTGGCGGATGACCTGCGCCAAGTCTAGACCCGCCCACACCTGGCCGTTCTTTTGGTTCTTTATGGAAGGCCACCCAAAAACCCTAAATTCCTCTTGATGCTATCATCTATCCAAAACAAAAACCAGCCCAGCTGTCCTGATCAAGCTCCCAGAACTAACTCTGGTCTCACGCCCCCAATGTGCTAGGAAACAGGGCAGCGCGACCAACCCCAGCTTCGACCATCACTGACCTGGGAGCGTTCCTGATTGGCCAGTGGATTAGCCAGGATCCATACTCAGCGGCTTCCCGTACCCTCAGGGGAAAATCCCACGTAAAGCCTCGAAGTATAGGTTCTAGATAATTGGGAAGAACGGTGTTTCATTTCTTTTCCTTTTTCTGCGTTTCTCTTTTTACCTTTTGTTTTCTTAAACAGAGAGGAGGGACGAAACAGTTGGGAATTAGCATGGGTAGGAATTTTAGAATTTTGAATTTTTGCGTGCGTAGTTTTTCAAAATTTTTGCACGCCGCGTAAACCCTTTCTCCCGCTTTGGATCCCCGCACCATCTTCCCTTCTTGCCGCGCATTTCCTTCTTGCATACCTCTTCGTCTTCCCTCAAGCGAAGTCCGATCCCCTCCTTACCCATCCTTGCGAACGATTGGCTGTGTGATTGGCATGGTCGGATCAATGTGGTGAGAGTGGAAGGCGCGCCCCACTTGGACGGCCACCCCAATCACGCAGATCGTTCGACTCGCCTCCTTCGATCCTTCTGGAGCCTCTGGCCTTCTTTTGTCCTGCTCATCTATACCCCGTGCTTCGCGCTGGCTCTCCGCCGCCTTCTGCGCTATAAATTATCGCAACCCTTCCAATCGCTCTCTTTGATCTCGGCTACAATGCTGCGCGAGCTATGCGCGAGGTCCACGACGTCGAACAGGCTTGACGAGCCCAAGTGACAGGCGGAGTGACGACGTGGGGCGAGCGATGGACTTGGGGTAAGACAGTCGGAGGGGCTGAGCGGTGGTGGAGATCGGACGCCGACAGTGGCAGGGCCTTGTGGCTATGGTTGTCGGTGGTTTTGACGGATTGGGGGTTGGGCCTAGGGCGGTCAGTCGTGTGAGGAATTCTGTATACTAAGGACCTCGCTTTTATCTCCATTGCTGCTTTGTCCCAGTGTGATGTGTGCAAGGTCCCGATGTATGGGTATTCTGTTGTATGCATGCTGTGGTATGAGACTTTATAGATGTTGGATGTCTCATTGTCCAGGAGGATTTTGTGAGTATGTGTGTGTGTGCGCTTTCAGGCGCAATGATAGGGAATGCTGGGTGTCGACCGTCTGCATGAATGCATGAGTGTGTTGGTCCCTCCTCCCTTCCTCGAGCCCTTTTTCACCCTTAATGCCACGTGTATGCGCGAGACCACACGCCCACCTCTTCGCGCTCCCTCTCCTATCCGAGCGACTTAGGATCAGGGTGAAACGGGCGGGCTTAGCCCTGCAATTTCACTCGATAACCAGACCGATCAGTCGTTCGCGTCCCCACGACGCAGCGGATCTCTCCGCAACTTGGCCAAACCCCGGATCCCCGACCCAACGCTCAGGTTGACGCACAGAGAGAGAGAGAGAGAGAGAGAGAGAGAGAGAGAGAGAGAGAGAGAGAGAGAGAGAGAGAGAGGATTTCGTTGATCGTCTCATGGAGCCAGCGTTCGTCTCAGCGGACGGGAGCGCGGGCCCCTGCCCGAGCTCGACCTTCATATCGGTCCCTTGCAGCATGCTGCCGACCTTCCCCATTGCAGACAACGACAACGTGTATTGAGACGCGGACGTGCAGAGCGCTCTGCGACGAGCCGAGCAAGTTCATTTGTATAGCCCAGCTAGAGCCTGTCATATTGGAGGAAGTGGGTTTGTGTTGATCCATTGGTTCTCTTTCCCTCCCCTGGTAATGCCCTACACCGATCTGACTGTGTTGCCCTGGTCCGCGGCCCACGCCACGTGGAGGCCTCGGTTTAACTGCCGCTGGTGTTGTCAGGGGGATTCGTGCTCCTGGCGAAGACTAGTCCTGGGATACGAAGGTGCGGCTCGATTCCCATAACTCTCCCGCAACGTGGGCGCGCTCCGGGCTAACTTCCGAACCTGGGTTCCCTCGACCCGCCAGATCACAGGCACCCCCGTGCAGGGTCATCCACGCGGGCTCGACGAGTCTGACCTCGAGGCCTGAACCCCGATCCCGGCACGACCACCCCAAGAACCACGCGAACCAGGCGCAGCAGGGAGCGGAAAAACTCCCCCCCCCTTCGTCCTCCTTTTTCGATTTCGTTCGCTTTTCCCTTTTTGAGTTTTCGTTGATGGTCACTCTGGAACGATTTGTTCCTCTGTCCCATGCACTCGACGACGGATCGAACCCCCAACAAGGCAACCCTCGGCCTGAAACAAGAATCCCCCGCCCGGGTGATTCAACCCCATGGCCAAAAATCCTCGGCCACACCCCCAACTACTCTGACCGGCGTTCGAAATACGGAACGCCGTGCGGGGTGTGAGGTTGTGCATCACAAGCTGTCCTGATCAAGCCCCCAGAATTAACTCTGGTCTCACGCCCCCAATCTGCTTGGAAACAGGGCAGCGCGACCAACCCCAGCTTCGACCATCATTGTTGACCTGGCAGCAGTCCTGATTGGCCAGTGGATTGATGTCCTCCCTCAACAGTACCCCAGCTAATCTAGACTTCTGAACAGTGCAACCAATTCTAATGTCGAATACACCTCTACCGCCTCAGGAATTCATGGTTCAGCATCAGGAAAAGTTAAAAGTGATCCAAGGTGGTGATGACGAGCCAGATAAAGAAATTTCTCCCCCGCCTTCCTTCCTCGCCCCCTACTCATCCATTGCCACCACCAAAAAGGACTGCCCTGAACAACTCCTCAGCGGCCCCAACTTTAACTGACCCACAGCTCCTCCCTACTCCCACAGAGGCATCCAATTCCCACCAAAAGTATGCCTCTGTCTGCTCTTTGCCCATTCCTGCCACCGCTAGGGTATAAGGGCTACCCATTTATCTCCCCCAGCCCCAGAAAAAAGCAACCCTCAAAATCTACCCTCCCTCCCTCCAGGACATTCACCTCCCACCTTGTGATGCCCCTGCAGAGTAGAGCTCTCCTCCTCAAAACTAACCCCAAGCCACACCTGAAAAGAACCCTTAGACGCGTGAGAGGAGAAGATGAAAAAATTATCCYCCCCCCCCCCCCCCCCCCYCCCYGGCGAGGTGGTAAATATGTGTGACGACTGAGCCCCCCGCAAAGGCCCTTCTCGGGCATGCAAACATTCAGGGCTTCGGCCCCAGCAAGCCTCTTGCCCGCCCTAAGTGAAGGTGGGCCTGAATATCCACCTGAGGCCTATTTTGGACATTTTCCATATGTCGGGTATCAGACAGTTGCAGCATTACAGTCTTACAGAGCAACGTGAGCCTTCTTGGCTCCTTCCAGAAGCAGCATCTGCGTCGTGCAGTTGAGCCCAGGGCTCACTGGCATTCGGTTGAGGCCCTGGGCACAGGCATCCAGAGGCCGACAATTCACGTAGTGGGCGCACACCAATGAGAAAGCAGTGCCGTTGTCACACACACGTCACGAGCCAATGAGATTGTAGGAAACACTTGGAGCCTGGACGACAGGGGCCAATGAGAAAGCAGCCCTTGTAACTCTCTGAAGGGCTCAGGGCAGACACTTTGGCTCAACGCGAAGCTACTGGGCCCCAGCCCAGCAGGCCGAGCAGAGGCCAAAGTAGGGCGCACTTTCCATAAAGGAAAAGTGCCTGCCCCAGCCTCAGGCATTCTGGCCTGAGCAGGCAATGCGGCCACGTTGATGCTTTGCTTTGCGATGCTGCGCTAAGGAGGCAGGCTGGGGCACACGTGGGCGCTTAGAGGTGAGAAGGCGCTGTGGTGGCAGTGGGCGCACGGCGGCCATAGCCGGACGGCGCTAGTGGGGATTCTAATAGTTGGGCAATAAGACGGTGCTGCGGCCTCTCCAATTTGAGGGCCGCCTGTTCAGCAAAAAAAAAAAAAAAAAAAAAAAAAAAGAGCAGGAGAACTAAAAGACTCAGTGAAGCCAGGCGATTTCCCTGAAAGGGAATTTTGTTAAAAAGGGCAGTGGAGTCCCCAGCTCTTCGCGGAAACTCCTCAAGAGAAAGCCACCTAGCGCAGTTGGTTAGGCACACAAGTGGCATTCAGGAGGTCGTCTGTTCAACCTCCCACTCACCATCTCCAGCACTCTAACCAACTAGATAGTTGGCTTGCTCCCCCCGTTCGGCATTGGCAGGGTCTAATGCCACGTGTGTGTGTGTGTGTGTATGGGTTGTGTGTAGTGTGTGGGGGAGTGGTGACAATTGACACTGCTGTTACCCCATGGGGTTGGGGGAAGTAGATGAGAGGCGCAGATACTGGCAACATGCTCGGTCTCCCCCCCCCACCCCCCCAACCCTGCTGCCTCGACCAACCCCTTGCCCTAATCTGCCACTGCTGGGATATGATGCCAGCCCAAACATCTCTCCCAGCCCCAGACCAGAACATCCCACAATATCTGCCCTTACTCCCTACAGGGCATTCACTTCCCACCTTATGTACCAAGCAGAGAGCACAATGCGTCAAGATGCCATCCAAATAAGAGCAATACAATGAACCCGAATGTCAATGCCGACACTCTCTGGCCACACCAACATAGTATCCTATGTTGCTCCTACTGTCTGGCGCCCAGCGCCCAGCCTACACTACTCAGCCTACCTAGCCTATCTAAGTTCATTCAACAGGAGCACATCGTGTCATTTTCGTTTTTTTTTGCCTGTTTGTGTTTTTGATGTTTGTATTATGAGCCTCCGTTGTTTGTTCGTGAAATTTTCAATGACATTGCCTGTGGTGATGTGGAAAACAATTCCGAATTTTGGGCCTTCCATTTACCATTTCTCCTATTCCCTAAAAAACGGTGCAATGAATCAGATCGCAATTCTGTCCCAATTCAAAATGAAGAACAATGAGCCTGACAGACATATAACCCTGACAGTCAATCCCCAGGGAGACTCAAACCCTGGGCAAACAATGCCGCAGGGTGATCTGCGAGGATCCAGACCAAAGATGTAACAAAAAGGGACGTTGGATCAGCTAGCACTTCACCAACTGGAGTGGTCTAGTTACACCAAAATCATGCCAACCTCACACCGCGCCCTACAGTGGCAGATCTTACACAGGTGCCTTCCCACTCCAGACTGGCTAGTTTCCAGAACTGACCTTGAGCAGAAAGGGGTCCTGTCCCCAATTTGCACATACTGTAGTAGGTGATCCCCCCCAGCAAGAGCCACCATGGAACACTGCCTCCTGGCATGTCCGATGGTCGCCCAGCTGTGGAGATGGTGGGACTCTGTGTGGCACTACTTGGTAGGCGAACATCTACCATGGAACTGTCGCTGTTGCTCCTAGGCCAACCCACACCCACAACACGCAAATGGGACGGATTTGCTACCAACCTGTTTTCTTACATGCGCCTCACATTGCTCATGCTAGCATGGAGAATGCGGTGTTCTCATGAACGTAACAATTGCCTGTTCAGCCTCCCCCAAGCCAAGGAGGCAGCTGTGGCAACCATGACCGCTCATACACAAGAGGCATGGAAAGCAATGAAAAAAGATCTAAAAACTGCCAAGGATCAAACAGAGAAACATACATGCCTGGATGCCTTTCAAATCAGTTGGATGGACAAACATGAGAACCTCTGTTCCTTGGATGACCAACACAACTTGGTTTGGAAAAACTGGACAGCCACCGAACCCTCGTGGCAGCGACTACACCTATCACACTTCAGAGTCCCTTACCAAGAACAAAATTTTGTCTTGGTGAATACTGACGCCTGACAAACCCACCCGGGTCGGCTTGACCCCTCCCTACTCCTCCCGATTGGTATGCAGTCAACCCCTTCATCACCCAATCTCTTCCCCTGATGGTATACAAGATCTCCTGCGTTCCCCAGGTCGAACCCAGCCCGGCCTGACCTCGTTTGGCTGCAGGAGGAAGAAGGCTGAATGTCAGGAGTCTGAAGTTCTACAAGGAGGAGTCATGTGCAGCAGCCCTCGACAAGCCAGCTATACAGGATGAATGAGGCAGCAGGGAACGAAGACGAAACAGAGGTCATCTGTTGAAGGGTGAGGGGCCCTGAAGCAACACAAACAAGTGCCACACACAAAACCAGCACAAAGCGCACGGCAATATATGGAGTTCCGGAGGGTGGAGGTAGGGGAATGGGAGGTGTGCTTGCCTGCATGAGCTGAGAATTGGCAGATGGGTAGTCTAAACATAAGCTCTGCCGTGTGGGCATTCTAGGTAGTAGAGTACGTTTGCCTACATGAGAAGCTTCATCTATGTCGAGGTTCGGAGGGTGGAGGTAGGAGAATGGGAGGTGACATAAGTTCTGTCATGTAGGCATTCTAGGGACCAGACTTCGCTTACCTGCATATACTGAGAACAACATTGCCTTTTTTTTTTTTTTTTTTTTTTTTTTTTTTTAAGACAAGCTCCATCTATTGGTGGGGAGCAGCACCTGCTGGAACCGGGTCCAGCGTCCCATAGATACAACTTTTCCTCACAGGTTGGCACAAAACTGGGAACCGGGTGCAGCGTCCCATCACGAATACATTCGGAAAATTCCATTAGAGCTTGCATGAGAAAAAACCAGGAACTACTAGAAAAATCTAATTAGAACTACGTTTTTGGTTTGAAATAGGACTTCAATTTTTCGTTTCCCTTCGACGAGCCGACCTCCTCCACCACATAGTTCGAAGGGAGAGAAAAAGTAATCAGTCCAGAAACAAATTCTGAACAAGTCTGAGAACAATTAGCTTCCTGCCTGCTATGCCTAGCAACCCCCTGCTCTTCCGCATCTCCCGACGAGCCGACCTCCTCCACCACATAGTTCGGCAGATAAGAAACAGCAGACAATCAACCTCTCCAAAACCCATATGGTTAAGAATGGACTTCAATTTTTCATCTCCCTTCGACGAGCCAACCTCCTCCACCACATAGTTCAAAGAGAGAGAAGATAATTGGAGTCCAATCAAGGAATTGAGAAAATGTCATCAGATCTTTTTTGACGACACGCTTCCATTGGTCACAGCTCAAACCAATCCCTACCCACTATACCTTGTCTTATGCTGCCTCCACCGAGGAAAATCCCTCGGCCCCAACATAAAACAGATCCCCTCCCCTCCCACCACCTCCTCCGCAACGGCAACCAATCCCCTCCTAGAGGCTGCCTTTGCCCACCCCCTGTCCCTATCTGCCCCGGTTGGGGTTGAAGGCGACCAACTCTCCAACCCCAGCCCCAGACTCAGACAATCCCCAATCTGCCCTACTCCCAATAGGGCTACTGGCTCCCACCATGCAACACCCCTGTAGAATAAGGCTCCCCTATAANTTTTTTTTTTTTTTGCCTTTCTGCGCTCTCCCAGAGGACCCCAAATCCGGGCTCTTTTCATTTTTTGATAGTAGGCCGTCAGGGGGGGGGAAGGGGGGTATAAATTGTTTTTAAGGGGGGGTCCTTTAGTGTGATTTTGTTATTTTCTTTTTTATCTCCGATTCGGTGAGGAATTCGGATGTGACCCTCAGCCAAACGTTGTTTGTATTGCAGTTTTACACAACATACTTTTTTTGTGGAATTGTTTGACTTTCGTTTCTTTTTTTTTTTTTTTTTCTTTTTTGCGCTTGGACTGCCCGGAACCCTGCCCGAGGGTCATGCCCGGCCGGGCACCCGGGCGTGTATCCGGGCACAAGTTGGGTGCCCAGGCGCCCGGAAAAAACAACCTAGAAAAAACATGATTTTTGCATGCTGTGGGACACTGTTTTTTGTGGTAGTCCCGGAAGAGGTGGTAGGTGGAGCCACAGAAAGTATTACGGGGAGCTCACCATACTTCACTGACTTCGGAGAATTTCTCCGAAGTACGTCCAGTGGAGCATAACTCAAACCACCAGTACCTTTCTCAGCTATAAACTCCGACCCAACAGGTAGCTCTAGGCGCTTCCTTTTTTTTCCAATACGGAAAAAGATTAATTGAGAAAAACGAAATAAAAGAACAAGATTTTACTTACAAAAAAAAAGAAAGGAAAAACGCAGAAACATTCCAAATACTTGTTTATAAAAACAAGAAAGCCAAAATCCGTTCTCCTTCACAACGCCCGGGGGAGGGGAGCAGGGACCTCTCTCTCTCTCTCTCTCTCTCTCTCTCTCTCTCTCTCGCGCGCGCGCGCGCACGCTCTTCCTCCCCCTCCCAGGCGGTTTACATATCTTTTTTTTTTTTTTTTTTTGAAAGACACGGGCCCAGTGCCCAAGGCTGATATTATCAACAAGAAGCTTGAGGCCGGGGTCCTCACAGTCTACCCGGAGTAACCAAACCGATCATGCTGAAAACCGGGCTCAGCGTTCCTCATATGATGATGATGATGATGATGACTAGTATAAAACCACATAGAAGACTATGCTATATCGGCAATTCTGGCCTCCTTTTAAGATCACTGAACACCTCCTGAAATCCACCACAGTTTTCCAAACACTCGAGTATCTAAGGGATTTCCAACAGATCATACCAATACTCACTAAAACCGACTTATTCTCTGACAAACTCATCTAGGCCTCACGCCCCCTATCTGCTAGATTACAGAGCGACGCGAATCACTCCAGCTCCGGCCAGTGTCGTCCTATGTCCGCAACCCCCAACTGTCCTTTAGGATGCCCCCCCATAGCATCCCCAGATCTC
Organism: Chara braunii; assembly: GCA_003427395.1. Classification (NCBI taxonomy): domain Eukaryota; kingdom Viridiplantae; phylum Streptophyta; class Charophyceae; order Charales; family Characeae; genus Chara; species Chara braunii. Next base: position 127,045 of record BFEA01000462.1, on the reverse strand, counting down.
TCTACAAGGCCTCATGCCCCCACCTTCAGCAAGTTACAGGGCATCACCCCGGCTCCGGCCAGCGTCGTTCTGGCATTGAACAGCTACGGATCCTGAATATAACAGTCTGATTCCAGTGTAGATTCGTACAAACCGCCAGCAAACCCTCAGAGTCCCGAGAGATTCTTCAAACTACCAGGAATAACAAGGGTGCTTGTTTTGAAAACTCAGAAAAATCAAGAAGTATAGAGATACCCCCCTGTCCCCCTCATCCCCCTGCCCCACCGCTGCCTCCGCCAAAAAGGACCGCCCCTGATCACGGGCACTCCTCATCGGCCCCAACTTGGGACAGACCCACAAAGGCATCCAGTTCCCGCCCAAAGAATGCCTCTGCCAACCCCTTGCCCTAGTCTGCCTCCGCTGTGGTATGATGCCGACCCATACATCTCCCCCAGCCCCAGAATAGAGCATCCCCCAAAATCTGCCCCATCTCCCTTCAGGGCAATCACCTCCCTCCTTGTGAAGCCCTTGCGGAGTAGAGCTCTCCCCCTCAGAACCAGCCCACCACCCCACCAGAAACAATTTGTTTATGTGGAGTATTCGAATTCTGGACGTTTCTATAGATTATTTCCCCCCTATCCTCCATCTCCCCCTGTCCCTCCGCTGCCTCCACCGAAAAGGACTGCCCTGATCACAAGCTTCCTTTATCGGCCGCCAACTTGGGACATACCTGCTTCCCCCCCCATCTTCCACTAAGGCATCGAGTGTGCCTCAGCCAACCCCTTACCCCAAGCTGCCTCCGCTGGGATATGATATCACCCCATACACCTCTCCCAGCCCCAGAATAGGGCATCCCCCAAAATCTGCCCCCGCTCCCTCCAGGACATTCACCCCCCGCCTTGTGAAGCCCCTGCAGAGTAGAGCTCTCCTCCTTAAAACCCCAACCCCCCACCCGCTCAAAAACAATTCATTAGTGTGCCCAAAGGGGAATTAGAAATTAATAGTGGAGAAAGGAAAAACACTTCCAGTCAAAAATTCCGAAAATCATGATGGAGAAACGGTAGATGAGTTTTTTTTTTTTTTTGATTTTGTTGATGACAGTGAACAGCACCCTGAAGATGATGATGATTAGGATGATGATGGTGATGATGGTAATGATGAGAATCCCTATGATAAGAAACCATTTATGATGATTGATGCTGATGATGCTGCTGCCGCTGCTGCTGATGATGATGATGATGCTGATGATGCTGACGCACAGCGCCCTGTAATGACTACAGGATGATGATGGTGGTGATGGCGAGCATCACTAATGATGATGATTTGATGATGACGATGATGATGGCGGTGATGGCAAGCATCACTGATGATGATGATTTGATGATGACGATGATGATGATGATGATGATGATGACGCACAACGCCCTATGATTGGCAAAAGGATGGTGATGGTATTGATGACGAGCACCTTTGATGATGTAGCGGACCCACCAGGTGTGGTGCTCCGCTAGTGACAGAGATGGAGATGGAGGAAGAAGGGGGAGCAAGCTGGCACAATGCAGCTCCTCACGCAAGACTCCAACGCACGTACTCCAAAATGTGCAAGTGAGGAATGAGCCTGAAAACAGACAATGGCTGGGGTATACCCCAGCGGACTGACGGGACTGGACTGGACTGGCTGGTACCGACAAAGGTACCGGCCTGGACTGGCCTACCCCGAATGTAACACAGGCCTGTGAGAATAGGCCAAGGGGCTGGTCTCACAGGCCAACCCGAGGTCCGCTACACGATCCTCGGCCTGTGATGGATCGCCTAGATACAAACATGCTTCCGCCGAGAAGTGGAACTCTACCAAAGAAAAGAAAACATGAGTAGTCTAGGATGCGGAGCAAGCTCCATGCTGAGTCCATGCGATGCAACCTAGGATATAAAATGTCACAAAACAGCAATGTCATAGCTAACAGCCTAAGTAAAAGTAGCAGCAACTAACTAACATACATGTCCTAGGAAAGCAAAAAGTAGTGACAACTAGATCCTAGAATGTTGGAGGCACTAGCCTCAGTCTGGTAACAACTGACTGGTGTATAAGTCCTAAGAACAGCAAAAGCATAACAACTAAATCCTAGAAATGTCGGAGGCAGTAGCCTCAGTCTGAGAGCAACAAAGCAATCAACAAGACAACCATATGTCACATGAGAAGTGTGTCGCACACCAAAGGGTGGGATGGTCTCTGAGGGTGGCGAAT
>BFEA01000462.1:91851-107289 GCA_003427395.1 Chara braunii | reverse complement strand
GGGGGAAACAGCCTGGCCGGCACTGGAAGTCCAAGTGTCAGCTCAAAGTTTGATGCTCGACCCGCTTTCCAGCAGGCAATAGCTCCCCACCAATACATTGGAGTCCCCTGCAAGACAGGTAGGAGTGTATTCTCTTACCATCACTCCTATCTGTTGAAGCGGGCAGATTAAAAAAAGAAAACAAAAGAAGTTCGCGAGGTGTACAAATGTTCCAGCTCTCCATGAGATGCCAGGGAAGAGTTCTCTTGTTCTTTCTTTTAGGCTTGTGCTCCACTGACTGGGCAAATAATGGAAAATAATCCAGAATGCAGCACTCACATGCGCATGGCACTCATTGACAAAGAGTATGGAAACAGTTTTCCAGCTGTCAAGGAGCATAGAAAGCTAAAATGAAAATTTTAAATTTTTGTCTTGTCCAAGCTGGTAGTGACTATTTTGGAGAAGTTGGCAGCTTGTGGACAACCGCACTCAGGGCACACTCACACCAGGCCCTCAAAATAGCGAAGCCCCACAATGAGCGGCCAGATCGAGTCCTTGTAAAGGGAGGACTCCATCCGGCCGATCATTTTGCGATCTTGTGTTTTTGAGGTCCTACCGGTAGTGTGCATATGCCCTCAGGGCCGTTCTCCAGGCTTCTCAAACTGAAGTCAGCACACCTCGTGCTCTTCCCGTACGAGTTACTGTAGCATCCCCTTCGGGAGGTTGGCGCAAACAAGGCCAGAGTCAGCCATTCAATCCGGTATTGCCCCTTAGATGACGTTGATGGTGTGGCTGTTTTTTCTGAAGTGTCATGAAATTTGTGGACTGTGGAGGCCCAGGAATTATTGTGGGTCGAAAAATAGCTGTGCCATTGTCATCATCTTAGGGGCACTACTCCATAGGATGGCCAAGTCTGCACTGAATCCGCAAAACAAAAATGTACCACTTGGTTACGTTGTCTCTCTCCTGTAGTTCAGGGAACATTCTTTGGGCTGCCCTGGACAGGTGACTTTCTCTGTTCCTTGCACTGCGCAGGACAGGTGCACTTTCTCGTTCCTTGTGCTGCGGCCCTGGACAGGTGCACTTTCTTTTTCTTTTTTGGTGTTCTTTTTGTTCTTTGAAAGGTTGTGAGGGGTGTCGAGGATGGTGCGACGGGAGGATGTCCGCCAGGAGGCTGGATGCACCGAGATCAGCCTCCTATCGGCGCAGTGAACCCACCCACACACACAGAACACACAAGCACAGAACCCACAACCTCGACCACACGGGAGTCATCAACTGGGATCGGTGCTACTCGGTCGCCAGCGGCGGATGCGTTGTACTTGAAGTCAGGTCACGGAGGTCTCCAAGCCGTCCTGCCAGGAGGCCTCATCGCGCGCTGTCAACTGCCACCAAAGGAGACTGGGCGTCGTTAGACTCTCCTCGGGGACGCGACTCCAAGGATTTCGTCGTCGTTCCACCTGTCCTCGGAGTCAATTTTCAGGAAAAAAAAAGTGAAAACACTCCGAGGACAAATCGTCCTCGAGTGCAAAGGACCTCGCAAGGTCCTTTGGAGCCCGAGGATCCACGATTCACGGGCTGACGGTGTCGACTTCAGAAGGAAAATTGAAGGGCGAAGGTGGTCCATTCGTGGTCCACCGGCCGGAAGACGGACATTGCGGGCCGTCGTCGTCAACAACATCCTGCAACGGCCTACTCAGTTTACCGTTACCGGCGATTCATGGGGCGACCCTGTCGGTTCTTCGGGCGGCCTGTCGGCGGGGCCATGATGAGCATCGGGTGTCTTCGGCCGGCTGCTGGAGGGGTTTTGTCGTTCGTGCGGGCACCCCAACGGTCGAATTTACGAATTTTGTAGCCGTCCACCCCCGGTCATTCATTGCAGAAATCTGCTTCATTGGCTTCTTCCTCCAGTACTGTGTCGCCACTCGCCTCGAATGCGACAGTGGAAGTGCATGTTCCATATCCGCTGCCCTATTGTCCATGGCTGACCTGTACCGCCGCAGGCTGCCTTTGCTGCTCCTTGTCGCTTTGCTGCTGCTTGTCATTGTCGTCTTCCACATCTGCTCCCTCGACCGCGTTCGTGGACGGAAAGTGGCACCGCGAACGTCGAAGAAGGTGACGAAGATGGACAACCTGCAGTGGCGGGGAGGTCTTCACGTCTGCATTGCACCGGTATGGAAGGTGGCAGGTGACCGTATGACCCGCCGTTGTACAGCCACCTCCCGTCCCACGAGATTCTGTTGCCTCCGAGTGACGCCGACGCCGACGACCCCTTATCCTCAACGGTTCCCCTGGGCAGCGGCTCGACGCAGGATTCGATGGGGAGCCAGCTGTTCAGACAGCCACCAACACCAACGTACACTGATCTTCTGGAAGGGCGGACCCCGGCCGGCTACGACACAGGACTCATCGATCTGAGCTTCGGTCTGAGCTCTGGTGCGGTCAGGACGTGACGCACACCATTGTCGTCAACCCAACTTCGGGCAGCAACCGCGCACGGCCTTCGGCGACGGCAGGGGGGCTTCCGGGCGAGCGCGGCGGGTGTTACCATGAGTTGGGCGACGAGCGCGGACTCGTTTCGCCAAAGCGGGGAGCGATGAGCAGTGCTGGTATGGCCGCTTCGAGGACGAGGACAGGGGGATTGGCGGCCTGCCGATCGGCGACACCTACTGATGCAATTGACGGGCGATGGGGCGACGATGATTGGTCCGCCACAGAGGTCATGGGTTGACAGGTTTGGGACTGTCTCTTATACACATCTAGATGTGTATAAGAGACAGGGTATGGCCGCTTCGAGGACGAGGACAGGGGGATTGGCGGCCTGCCGATCGGCGACACCTACTGATGCAATTGACGGGCGATGGGGCGACGATGATTGGTCCGCCACAGAGGTCATGGGTTGACAGGTTTGGGACGATCATCGGCGACAATCACGCCAGTCCAGCACGTCTGGCATAACGAGAGGGGTGGCGAAGATGAATGTCGGGGGCCATGACATGCTCGTGGACTGCGATGGTGGGGGGGGCGAAGATTGCACGGTAGACGACGGTGACAATGACAATGGGGAGCACGATGATGGCGAGATGGAGATTTGTCCGCTTGGGACGAGCGGACAGGTACTCGGGTCACAAACAAGTCGACAGAACCGCGTGCGGGCCGAAAAGGCAAGAAGGTTGTGGATGACACGTCCACAGGCGACGGAGGGAAAAGTAGGGATTTTTGGACTGTCGATCATATGATCTCTCTGGTCCGGGCGAAAAGAGACCAGGATTTGCATCTCGCCAGGCCGGGGCACAACTATGGACGGATGAAGTCGAGGACATGGAAGTGGAATGACATTGAGAAGAGGCTCGTGAAGGCGGGGGTGACTATTAGGAAGGCCGAGGAACCAGCAGTTCAAATCCGTGCACAGATTCATGGGACAATCGGGGAAGCAAAATTTCTTCACACTAATACTGGCGGAGAGGAAGGAGAAAGGTTTGACTTTCGGATGGATGAGCGTGTGTATTCCGAGATGAACGCAATGTCGAAGGCCGATCACACTATTCACCCGACGAATCTCGCAGACACGGGTGCGGCTGGAGGAGTTAAGATGGTCGGGCCAGGTGGCGGTCGGAACGAATCCGTGGCCAGCGAGGGATGTGGGGACGGACAAGACGACGATCAGGGATCGACGAGGGATTCGACGTTCAACTGTGGTAGTGCAGGCGGGGGCGGCAAAAGGAAGAATGTCAGACAACAGACCTTCGATGCAATCGCCGACGTCATGGATAAGCACGGGAAGCTGATGGCGACGACGGTGGACAACGCAAGCAAAAGGCAGTGTTTAGTTCTAACGAGGCAATCCGACATTCTCGAGCGAGAGGTAGAGGTGCAGAAGCAGCACTACGAGAAGGCCGACCTGGGGAACTTGATGATGTGCAACGCCTTTTTGGAGATCGCGAAAGCGATCCGTGAGCGATCTTAACGTCTCTCGGTCACGCTTCTCCGAGGTCGCTGCGATCGCCATGTGTGCGTTTCGGGAGCAGCGTCGTTGCCGTTGTCCTGCGTGCTGCAGTGTGCCGCGGTGGAGGTAGTGTAAACACAGGAGGGGCCGTTCTTGCCCGTCGCATTGTTTGATACATGTATTGCTTGATTAATGTTTTAAGTATTCATTGCTCGCGTCCCCCATAGAGCGGCCTTCGGTGTCGTTTCCGTGCCCTGTGGCGCATCCATTGTTGGTGTAGTATGTTTTCCAATTTCGATTGTTGTGGCCGATTAGTATTGCGACTGTCCAACGTGCTCTTAGAAGAGCTGCGATGATGTCGACCTTTTCTTAGGGTTGTCAATGTGGATTGTTTTCGCCGAGTAGTGTTGCGATCCTGGACCGATGAACACGTTGCATGATGTGAAATCCTTATTGTCGGTTTTTTTTTGTTTCGCGTTGAATTCGATCTTCGTTTTGGACAAGATTGCCGACCGTCTCAGGATGTGCTGCGTAAATGGACCACAAACGGATTTTGTGTTGTTGTTTTTTTCTTGTAGTAGTAGTTTTTGTTTTGTTTTTTGGCCTTCTTTTCATTTGCTTTTTTTGCGAATCTTCTGTATTTGTTTTGTTTTTTTGCGATCAAGGATCGTTGAAGCCTGGTCGGTTCGAAGTCGCCCTGTTTCTTTTGTCCTTTGGCGACGCATGAAGCCTTATGGGGGGGGGGRGGGGGGGAGGAAGCTCCTCACCATACCTGAATCCCATGGATGCGCCTTGCCGCACCTAAAGCCCATGGCGGGGGGGGGGGGGGGGGGGGGGGGGGGGGATGGGGATTGGGGGGGTGATATGGGCGCTGGGTGTTTTCGAGGGTGGCGGTGCAAGCGTGGGTGGAAGGCCCTTTCGAGCTCCGGCGGGGTCCTCCTGCGCTCCAACATTCAATGTCGGACCAATGGAAGGATGACTTCCATTGGGCGAGGAAAAATGGTCTGCACACGGTCAACGAAGGGGCGGGCTTCAGGTATGGCGAGGCGCATCCATGGTGTGGTGAGAGACTGCGCATGGTACAAACGGACAGTCTGGGTGCCATTCCGTAATGCAATCCTTCCATTGCCACGGATCCAGAGGTGCCTCGTGTGCACTGCCCTCTCGTCGTACGCCTCTGCATCCCGTTCGACGTTCCGCGCCTCCACGTCGTCTGCTCTCACTTTGTGGTGGACCTTTTTGGTCGCCGTCCTTGAACCTCCTCTCTGGCCAGTGCCCCATCATATGCGCCATCCACGTCCTTCCTTTCCGCCAGCCGTCGAACGTCGACGTCCACGTGCCCTTCGTGCACATCCACGTCGCACTACAACACGCCTTCATTGGCCACGTGGCAGGGGGACTGAAGTTGCATCCACATGGCACCTCGGGGCGCGACAGGAAAGGAGAGGAGAGATAGCGGTCTTGGCAAGGGGGGGGAAGGCCAGAAAGGTCGAGGCCATGTGCCCAGGTCGAAAAGGCTGCGCGTTGATGAGGCGAGCTCGGAGAATGATGACGACTTCCAATCAGAGGAAGTTGTGGTGGTGCACGCGCAAAGGATGTCAGGGAGCCAGCGATTGGGTTTTGGGCAGGACGGGGTGTTGAGGGATCAACTCGCTGCTATCGGACAAGTCGTCGCTGGTGGTGCCGTCGGAGTGTCGCCTAGGACACACAAGACTCAAGGGATTGTCATCAACGAGGCGCGCGTGCAGAGGCAAGTTGTGGGGGTGGGTGAGGAGATGGCAAGCGGCGTTCGCGCACCGATCGTCCCAGTCGTTGGGGGTGGCCGACTTGACAAGGCAGTGATCGGGGCAGTCCAGCCATGTCAGGCACTCCCCGTGCAACAGGCGGTAGGTTCAAGCGCGGCGATAACACCGCCCCCGCAAAAGAAAGTGGACGCAGGCGGCGGGAGATCATCACACTTCTGCAAGCGGAGTCGCGGAATGTGTGGTAGAGGGGAGGGTCAATGACGTGCGCCGTGAAGATGGTAAAATGGATGATAACGGGAAGCCAATGATGATGATGACCGACCCCTTGCCAGCAGGCGGAAGAGAACTGCAGAGGAGGTTAATCTGGAGGAGAGGTCGAAGTTGTGGGTTGATTGCGGCTTTTTGGGGTCGGAAAACCGTTGAGGGAGGCGATTGACGATTGCACCGACTACTTCGTCGTCATTGCCAACGGAGACGCAGGAGCCGAACCAGCGTCCATGCTCATTATGCCGCCGAACGATGTGCCACGCTTCAAGATCGACAATCCCGCGCAGCGTGAACCGGCTTTGCGCAGAGCGCACATCGTGGAGAAACAGGTAATGCGCACCATCCACGGGTGGATCTTCAAGTCGTCGTCGAGGTCGAATGGCTTTGCTCGTGCAGAGTCATACATCACCGTCGACTACACTACGGACGTCGCACGAGCTGTTTGGTAGGGTTGGAATGGTCGAGAGTGGTTTCCCCAACCCTCATTTACTACACGTTGCAAATGAAGATGGACATGCCTTTGTGGTTCGCTGGGGTGAAAATTGTGGACAAACCTGAAGATGATGACATGACGGCGCAACAGGAGGCGACAATTCTTCGCATGGTGGAGTGCTGGACAGATGCGCTTTGGTGCGGGCAATGGGCGGATGGTGGCAAATTGAAACAAGAGAGGTTAACGCGGCTTGCGGATTGTCTGAGGGTTTTGTTGAGCGCGTGCATGTGGATCATGCGCATGGGTGGCGATGACGATCGTTCGCACTATGAGGCGGGATTGTACGCATCACTGACCGCGAAACCCACTCTCATAGCGGCGGGGTCGTACATCTTCAACTGGACGCGACACATCGTTGACAGCGCCAACCTCGTGTTGGATCGCCTCGGGAAGCCCTACCTCAAGCTGGGAGAGTACTCGCATTGCATCCTGGAATGGGTTGATTGTGGGTTGGTGTGCGATCACAACGCCGCCCTGAAGAATGCAGCTGAAGCCGCAAAACACGACTGGACCGACAGCGGTCCTCCAGCGGTCCTCCAGCGGATGAAGATGGCGGTGACGGCAAGTGACATGCGGGGTCATTTGGAAGGTCAATCGGTCGGGGTGGTCGTCCTGCGTGGGGAGGCTCTTCGATCTCCGGGTGGTGGGGCATTCGACGCAGGTATTGCAGACGGGTACGTGTTGTGTTTTGACTAGTGACGGTGTCACTATCCACATGCGCGGCTTGTAAAATGTGCCGCTTAGATGGTTCTCTCCACGTGCACTCACTGACACGTGCACAGGGCGTACGACGACGTTGGCAGTTAGGCAGGGCAAGTCGTGCACACGGTACGGCAGATGCTTCGGCTGATAGTGACCTTGCGAATGGAGTCGCCACGTAGATATTGCGCAGCGCAGTAGTCTTGTTTAGTTTACTTTTTTATATTTGTTGTCAAGTTCGGACACACACACACACACACACACACACACACACACACACACACACACACACACACACACACACACACACACACACACACAGAGAGAGAGAGAGAGNGGGATAAAGGAGAGAAGCAGGATCAGAATACCATCCAGATAACCCATCACCCCGTCTGCATTCCACCATTGGCCAAAAGAAAACAGGGCACTCTGCCACAGAGCTAGCAAAATTGTCGACGAAGGGCCGTTAGCCAATCAACGACTCCCCCCACCCCCCGTGCGCCGTTTGAAATTGTCGAGAAGATTACAGGGGCAGCAGTCATCCTTGCCAGTGATGTCACTTCCATACTTACTGTTTTCACGATGTCTTGCCGTTGTTCTCTCTTGTCAGGGAATAGCTCCTCGTGTGGCTCAAAAGCAGCTGCCTCCACTTCCAGTGGTGCCGGTGTCGTTGTTGAAACGGTTGTCGCTGGTCTTGGTATTAGCGAATTTGAGATTTGATCAGCCGGTTCCTCTATGTCGACTACTGTCACCGTGACTTGCGCCTGAGCAACCTCCGTTGTTTTTGTTGTTGTGATAGTTGTCGTTTTCGTCGTTGGTGTTGTTCTTGTTTTCAGACTTGGAATTCGAACTACTGGTTCGCCCTTATCGAATGATGTTTCCATGATAGTACACGCAGGAGCAACCTCCATTGTTTTTGCTGCCGTGACAGTTGTCATTTCCGTATCTAGATCCTCTGTGCCATGCAAAATCCCCACGATAAGTGCCAGAGCATCCGCCGTTATTATAGTCGAAGATGTTGTCCTCGGTGTTGTTATCATTGTTGATGATGCACCCTCTCCTGAATAGATGAGCGGTGTTGTTATCATTGTTGATGACAGACCTTCCCCTGAGTACATGGTGACAAGATTGGAGACCTCAGACCTCAGCCTCCCGCCAGGCTTCAGTCTCCAACCTCTCCTTGAGCGCAGCCCAGAAGTCTGCACCCTGATCAAAGATCAAGTTGCAGCTCATTATCAGGGCCTTAGCCCGCTGCCAATCAACAAAAGGCTCTAGTGCTGGATCCTCCTCTATCTGCCAGAGGAGGGTTTCCAATTGTTGACACTTGTTTTCTAGCCATGCAGTCAGGGCAGACCGTGTGACGTGAACAATGCCCAAAACGGCAAATCGATCCTTCCCAAATCTGCATATTTTGCGGATTTGGGGTCGCCGTGTGAGTATGCCCTCAGTTGGTTGGCGCCAAGAGTGCTACAGGCGGCCATGGGGATTGAACCAGGCATTCTGGCCAAACCTGTTGGGTAAGAGTATTTTCTGCCATCCGGTATTCCGCTATATTTGGCTGGTCCACTCTGTTCATGGTTTGCTTGGGGTAGATCCATAATTTTCCCAGAAGTTAATGGGTATAACTGCAAGGCGCCGTCCGGTACGAACAGTGGACCGGCCATGCGAACAATGTCCGCAGGGCATTTCCCGGGTATGTATGCAAGATGGGGGGTACAGATGTGATTTCCCCCCTCCCCCACCCAGAAGAAAGAGCCGGCCCCTGTCTTCTCTCTCGCCGGCCCCTTCTCTCTCTTTCTCTCTCAAACAGGCACACACAGTGCACAGCCCATGTCTTCATGGCGTTGAGCACGGTCTATCCTTGTCACTTGTTGTTGGTCATCACACAAGGATTTTCTGTCATGTGTTTGACCCCGATGACGCCCAGATTCAGTCCGATAGGTGCGACCAGAACGGATGGCCATGAGTATATGCGCTGAGTACCCTTCAGCTAACAAGGTCCGGCCCGTCGTTTCGGAGTTCCACCTTTCGGTCATCGAGTTTTGAAATTTTCCAGATTCCGTCAAGGCTCAGTTTCACCCCGTCGCAAGGAGGTTGGAGCCACCTATTCTCTCCCTCCTTTCCCCCGCAACTTCCTCCCTTCTCCCTCCCCTCCCCCTCCTCCCCTGTCTCTTATACACATCTAGATGTGTATAAGAGACAGAGTCATAGTTGTGCGCCGTGGAAGGCTGGGTAGCATGAAAAACTCGGGTTTACCTCTTCGAGTATGCAATGCGAATCTATGGATTCAATTGAGGAATGTGTGTGTTGAGGACTTCGATTTGTGTGCGAATGGTTGCTCACGTACCACTGTTTTTCTTTGGAAATGCAAGTCGTGTGTGGAACAACAACGCAACAACGATCTACATTTGGAAATGCAAACAAACGCTGACGAGATACATGACAGAAGTCTCATTCACAAGACAATAAAACAAACTCGTTGTTGAGAAGGACACAGCCAGACGCAAGAAGACGACCTCACATACAAGTCCAATAGAAAAACACATTCTTGTGCTTGAGAAATCGATTCAGCGCTTCGAGAAGCGCTCATGCACAACAACCAAAATCTTTTAAACACATACAAACATGGATAAGCACGTGAACATAAACACCGCACTGGGCTCTCGCCCGCCTACCTCCCCCACTTGACGTGGCAAACTTGCGTACCGCCCTAACCACCACCACCTGCCACCACACCGCCTCCACTCCCCCACCCCAAGCCCCGCAATCGCTGGAAAACGGTGAAAAGAAAGGTATGGTGAAACCAGTAAAGAAAAGACGCGACTAGAACGCGAGGAACAACGACAGTCCTCATCACTACAAGCATCCACCCCGATGATCGACGAACAAAACACCCTCGTTGTCGTCGTCCACAATTACGAGGACGGCCAAACAAGCCATCCTCGACGGAAGAAACGTCCAACACACAGCGATAGACGACAGAATACCATCCGCGTGTGAAAACCAACGAAGCGAGCGCTCTGGATCGACGACGATGAGACAGGACATGAACATGGTACTTTCATCTCGAGAAACAGTCAGGTCGTATCGCGGATTAAATGTGCTTCATTCGCTCTGCTAGAGCGTTCCGGAGCGCGATCACCTCGGTCGTGGAAGAAAAATTGCTAACTGGTTGTGGGGGAAGATGAATCCCCAGATCCACTCGGCGCCACACCCCGTTCACGTCGACCTCCCATAGCAGATTCGATACCAGCATCCAGGAGAATGTTGTGTAGCATGCAGACGACCATGAACTGCTGCAGCACAGTGTCTAGGTTGGTCTTGTGCATCCGCAGGAAGAGCCTCCACATCCCCTTCAACCGCCCAAACGCCCTCTCCACAACCCCTCTTGTGACCTTCTGCTTCGTGTCGAACCTTTCCTCGTCGGGGGGCTGATTGATTCCGTCATACGGCACCACTACCCATTCAGAAGGAGGGTACCCGTTGTCGCCCAAGATGTATCCGTTTGTCCTCATCCCGCCCGGAGTCAGACAGGCGGCCCACGAAACAACGTTCCCTCTTCCACGCGCCGCGACAGACTAGACAGTTGGATCACCCTTATGTCATGGCAGCTCCCGGGATACTCAACGAACACGTCCAGAACGCGCAGATCCAGGTCGACCATGACCTGCGCAACGACGGAGAAAGAGTGTTTGCAGTCGAAGTAGTTCTCGCTGGGGGCGTTCGCCGATTTGTTGGCGTAGATGTGTGAGCAGTCGACAACGCCGTGACATTTGGGAAAGCCCTTCTCCAAAAGCGCCTGGAGCACGACGTGTTTCCGCACCCTCGTAGGCCAGGAAATCTTGTCTGCGTAGACCCTCAACAACGCAGATGTGACATCGCGCACGGCAATAAGTCCAGAAGCTCGCCCTATGCCGAAAGACGACGTGTTGTTGTCGTATGTCTCCCCCGTAGCCCACATGTACAACGTGTACGTGACGATCTACTCCAGCTGGAGCGGCTCCCTGTAGAACGTGACCTGTCGTTGTAGATGTGGAGCACAGGCTTCACTGATCTCCATGAAAACTCGCCTGGACATGCGGAGCTTTTCCCGAAAGTAGTCGTCAGTCGCGTCATCGCACACCCGTAAATCCTCCCAAGTGCCTCCTGTTCTTCGCTTCATCCACCAACGTGGCATCGCCCGAGGAAGCACACCACACCCGATTGCAGCGGACAGCTGAACCACGGCCTCCAAGGTGCTAATGCAGTCCGGGGCGTCCACCACCCTCTGCACCAGAAGCCTCTTACGCCGCCTCTAATGCGTCACCTTCATGCGCCCTGCCGCCCTCTCGACTTGGCTGCGGATCACCACGGCGAGCGCAGCCGCCGCGACCGCTGTCTTCTCCGTCGTCGAGAACACGGCACGACGACCCTCGCTGCCACCCTCCATCGCGCCCTTCATACTGGAAAATGAATGCCTGCCACCTGCCGCCACCACCTACACAACCACAACGATGACATGCCTGCAATTCGCCGTCCGCCACCCCCATTGAGCGATGTCCTCCCCGATGGAATCGTCCGTCCCCAGCCGCCAAAGTGCAGAACCGCCACGTGCGGACACGTGCAGTAAGGATTGAACCTCTCCAGTTTGCCGCGTCGATGACACCGCAGACCGTGGCCGTGAGTCGCCACTGAAGTACGCAAGGTGATGGCATCCGGAACCAGTCGTAGAGCCTGCGCAGCGCGCCCTGCATCGTCCAGGACCCGCCTGTGCGCCGCCTCCCCATCGTCCCGCAGCCCGCGATTTCGAATTTCAAATTTCAAACGGGGCGTTTCCCGCATTCGCGACTTTCATTTCCAGGGCCCGTGACACGATGCCATCGTACGCCTGCTGGACCACAACGACTCCTTGCCGGACATCCCGAATTGGAGGTCAGACACCCCCCCCGCGGCCGTGTATAATCTCATGAAACGGGCTGCGGGAGGGCCCCGAGGATTCATCCTCGGAGCGATTCTCAGAGGACAGGTGGAACAACACCTTCAAAAACCAAAGAAATTTTTGAGGATTCGTCCTCGGCGCCCGAGGACGTGCTGAGGAGTGTCTAACGACGCCCACTGTCTTAGGCCTGCTAGGAGAACGGTGAACCCTGGCATCCCACCCCTAACTCTCCCCACTGATCCCACCCCTTCCCTTGGCCCATCCCCCCATGACCCCACACAACCCAAGAGGGGGTGCAAGCAATGCTCTCCAACAACTGACACATAGCAATGCCGTGTGGCACGCCCAGGGGGGCAGCCTCCAATGTGACAGCCACAATGAACTGTACCTTGAAACCCCTGCGAGCCGCCAGGTTTTGAGCATCAGACTGGTGTACATACAAGGCTGTGTCGGTTGACGCCCACCGGCCATATGCACAGGCCGTGGGTTCGAAGATTTGGAACCTGCGCCCTTATACCACAATGCGCATTCGGCACCGGTGCTATACCCACTGAGCTCAGGCTGTTGTGTGGACATATGCACTTTCTCCAATGGGAGTGCCACTGTCATCGGGAAACCACAAAACTTTGGTTCGCTGTCGAGCCCCGATTTCCATCGAGGATTTCTCCACTTTAGGCGTGTGGAGCACAACATTACTTGACTGCCAGGATACTGAAAGATTTTGCATAACGTACCTGCCTGGGCATGCTTGGGGCCTACAGATAGTCCGTGGGTTCCCCCTCGAGCGACATTAGTAGGGTCTTAAGTCAACAGTGTTATTCTTATGCGGAGGGGGGAGAGCGGAGGCACAGTAACTGGAAAAGAACTCAGTACCAATGCTACTGGCAGACCCCTGGCCGGCTATGTAGGCCACCCTGAGGGCTGACAAGGCCCTTAGGGTGGCGCTCAGTATGCCAGTGTGAGCCATCGCATGACAGAAAACGCAACATCTAGCAATACCTCCGAACATCTCATGAGAGCTCAGAATCATCTCTTTTCTTCTTTTTTTTCTGACTTCGAGTCAGGAAGGTTCCCCTTAACGAGGTGACCAATCACCCAACCAAAGGCACAAGGAGGTTTGGGGATACTAGATCCCACTATTCAAAACAGAGCCCTTTCTCTACAATGGATGAAAAAAATAATCTTATCCACTGACAAACCTTGGCAGGTCCTGGCCCTTGAGCAGATCAGGAGACTGGCCCCTCCAGCCGATGAGGACATACATCCTCTGACATGGGTTGAGGATCAGTGCTGGAGCATCCCCAGGGAAAGGTCCTCCACAAAAGAGGAGGACATTAGAGGGGCGGCTAGAACTGATCTGATGAAGGATAACTTGTGGGTGTCTTTGTTGAAAACTTGGAGACTCTTGCCTTTACCGGACAAGCCCTTTCCAAATAGGTACGAAGACGTAGTACGTCACCCCCTTTTCGGTAACCTCTGGATCACAGATAACAAAGGGTGCATTTTTATAAAGTTTTCTTCCATCATGGTCTCTATGGGTTAAAACGGCGGTACTGCGTATTAAGGATATGGGATACAATCAAAAGGGATTGGAAAACGGCGGAACAGTTGAAGACAGTCATGAAATTTGCCCACGGTCTTTCAGAGCGCTTAGATCGTATCATTTTCCTTATCCCTCTTCCCTGGGTCCATACCTTAAAAAGGGGAATTGTTTCTTAGCAGGGGGACTGGGTGGTAGGAGCTCAACAAAACGAACATATAATAAAAGGTCAGATTGTACATTTGCTCCCTGAGGGAGCGTTGGCCAACATCCTCACAATAAATAGCGATTATCTCCTCTCCGCTCCGGAGGATAAGTTTTTTTCTTGCCCTTCTGAGTATCCTTATCGGATTCGAGCTCTTTTTTTTTTTTTTTTTTTTCAAACAAAAAGCGGCCCCAGTGCCCGAGGCTCAAATTATCAATGGGAATACATGAATTGACACACGCCTCTTCCCATTGAGGCTGGAATAGCCACGGCCACTGCTCCCCATGGGACAGCTTCCCTAATCATTAGAAAGAGACAGGCAAGAGGCATTGATTGCTTCCATAATCAGGAAGGATTAACCTCTCACCCTACAACAAATAGACTCACTCTGGTACGATACAAGCCAAGAACCAGAGCACTCTGGTACGATATGTGATAAGCTCAGATCCGTACCGCGCGGCTTCCCGTATCCCTGAGGAAAAATCCAGCGGAAGCCCCGAAGTATGGACGCGGATAGAAAGGGGGTTTTCTTTCTTTTTGCTTTTGTTTTCTTTTTGAAACGGCTTTTTCATTTTGCTTGGTTAACAACTCCCGCGGGCGAATAGCGGCCGCGGTATGAAAACCAAGAAACAGGTGCGGTTGGGACTTTTTGAATTTTTGCGCGCGCGCCCAAGCTCCGGTTTCTTCGCGCGTCTCGCATCCCCGTTTCTTGCTTTGCATCCTCGAGCCATCTTCCCTTCTTGCTGCGCGCGTTTTCCCCATGCAGGACTCTTCGTCTTCCCCTACGCCCAGCTTGATCCTTACCCCGTCTTCCTCCGCGAACTGATTGGCTGCGTAGTTGGGATGCTCGGATCAATGTAGAAAGCGGGAAACCGCGCACCACTTGGACGAACATCCCAATCACGTAGCCATGCAATCCCGCGGATCGAACCCTCTAACTCCCCACCTCTCTCTCCTGTCCTGCTCATCTACACCCTGCGCTGCCCGCACCTCGCGCTGTTAACCCGCCGCCTCCCGCGCTATAAATTTGCGCAACCCTCTCCTCTCCCTCTCTTTTGATCTCGGCTGCAATGCCGCGCGAGCTATGCGCGAGAGTCCACGGCGCCGAACAGGCTCGACGAGCCCAAGGCCGGGCGGAGTGACGACGTGGGGTGGACCCCACGGTTTTCTCGGGGCGAAGCAGTCGGAGGGACTGAGCAGTGGTGGGGATTGGACGCCGGCCGCGGCAGGGCCTTGTGGCTATGGTGGTCGGTGGTCTTGGGAAGTTTTGAAGGCTGCGCCCGGAGGCGGCTGTYAATTGAATTTTTTGTGTACAAGAAGGACTCGCTTTTATCTCCATTGCTGCTTTGTCTATGCATGTCGTGTGTGTGAAGCCCCGAGTGAGGGGAGCTGGTTATGCGCATGAGTGACATCGAAGGTCCATGGATGATTAGATGTCCTGTCAAGGGTTGTTGATTGCATGCATGTATGTGTGTATGTACTYGTCCGGGCGGGGATGGGGAAACTGAACTGGGGGACCGTCTGCTTAGGAGTATGAGTGTGTTGATCCGGTTGTTCCCCTCCCCTCCGCGGCCTTTCCTGCGCTCTCGCGCGGTCGTGGCATAACTCTCTCTCTCTCTCTCTCTCTCTCTCTCTCTCTCTCTCTC
>BFEA01000462.1:54711-66458 GCA_003427395.1 Chara braunii | reverse complement strand
GGAAGGGAGATGGAGGAGGAGCAGGAGGGTGGTGATCTTGGATTCAACAGATGTTATGACGTGGCGGGGCCGTTACTACGTGGTATGGCGTTGAGGAGCGAGGGAGGAGGGCAGTGTGGGATAATGGAATAGTAGGGAATATGAAGAGGAGGGTGAAGAGGAGGGGGGGGATGGTGATGATTATGATGATGAGGAAGGGGAGGCAGGGGATGAAGAGGAGGACGAGAGGAGGAGGAGGAGGAGGAGGAGGAGGAGGAGGAGGAGGAGGAGGAGAGGAAATGTTGCAGTCAGGATCATTGGGGTGAAGGGTAGGCGGTACGATGCGGGAAAAAATATCACGAGATTCTGGCTGGCAAAATGGCTCGCATGACGTGGCCAAAATGATCATGGCCATTTTTTTCCCCTTACACGGAATGTCCCAGTCTGAGAGACAGATTTCCCGCCATTTCGGAGTCAGAAAGATAGCCTTTTTTCTTTCTTACTCGTAAATGGCGGGAAAGGAAACGCCTTTTCCCAGTGATAGGTAATTGTCCTTGGATGACGGTTGCTTACATACAGAGATGATCTATGATTATGAAACACGTGACAGCAGGGCCATGAAACACGTGGCAGCAGAATTATAAAGACGTTGTACCAGGACACGTGGCAGCAGTACACATGGCAGCAGTACACATGGCAGCAGGGCACGAGGCAGCAGGACACGTGGCAGGAGGGTTATGAAACACGTGGCAGCAGATCCCCTTTTCACCCCCCCAACCCTAAGAATTGCTGCAAACGTGGCGCAAGATGGCACAAGAAAGGAAACGCCTAACGGCAGATTATCTCTATGCCATCGATATTCAACAGGAGGAGACTGATGAGGAGGAGGATGCGGAGGAGGATGAGGAGGAGGAGGAGGACGATGATGATGATGATGATGATGATGATGAAGAGGAGAAGGAGGAGGAGGGGGATTATACGATGTCATGTTGAGGTGGATATGGCGACACGAGGGTTTAAAGTTGGGTGATCAACGAGTAGGACAAGGAGGGGGATGAGAAGATATTCGAGTATGAGTGTGTCTGGTGGTAAACTGGAAGACTATGATGGGGAACCTTTATGCACCAAACGATAGATCGGTAGAGGCAGAAATAGATGGACACGAGCGAGCGAGAGAGAGAGAGAGAGAGAGAGAGAGAGAGAGAGAGAGAGAGAGAGAGAGAGAGAGAGAGAGAGAGAGAGAGAGAGAGAGAGAGAGAGAGAGATTGAGATTCTGATCTCGGTGATCGAAAAGCGACACGGTAGTGAAGAGCATGGAAGTTCTGCGTATGCATGTAGGCACCATGGTGATGATGGATAATGAAGGAGAAGAAGAAGAAGAAGAAGAAGAAGAAGAAGAAGAGGAAGAAGAAGAAGAAGAAGAAGAGTTTTTTGTTTTTGGTGGAAGGTAGGACAGGGGCTTCCTCGGCGGCTGGGAACCATGGGGAGTCTCCCTGCTGATGTTCATAGGGGGAGGGAGGGGTAATCGGGGAGGCACAGCGACTGGCCACTCAGATGATGCTCGGTCCCTCTGCTACCGGCTGTCCCCTGGCCGGTAGCAGAGGGAGGCCACTGGGGAGTATGCGAAAGAGAGGGAAGCAGGACGGGCTTGCTACCACCTTTGCTTGCCGGGAGATAACAACCGGAATGGAAAGGGGAAAAAAAAAAGAGAAAGCGAGGCGAGTAGCCACCAGTCCATGCATCAAGTCACATTTCAGGTCATAACTGCACCGACATAGCTATGCTGAAAAGAAGAAGAAGAAGAAGAAGAAGAAGAAGAAGAAGAAGAGGAAGAAGAAGAAGAAGGAGAATCTTTCAAGGGGGTGTATGGTTATTGAAGGGACCGGTTGAAAAAAAAAAAGAAAAAAAAAGTTAACATTCATTCGGAAAGGGGCTGTTCTCGGGTAATGACAAGGGCGTCATCGACGTATGGGTCCCCCTTGCTGGGATAGCTCCACTATTGGTGAGGAGCTGCAGCTGGACGTGGTGGAAATGGGGTCCGCCGTCTCACTATTTATAGTATTACAACAAGGGCCAGGCGCCACTAGTTCGCTATCTTCAGATTTGCAAATCATGAACATGACTGTGATAGAGGCCATGTTCGTGCTTTCATAGCATGAATATAGCACCAGTTGGGCCTGGGACCAAGTGCACGAATGAAAGGGTGTGGGAAGCAATGATTGCTCCCGAATAAACGGAAGGCAGGATTAATGCTACCTAGGGGGGAGCAGGGGCCATGCTACATCTTCTCTCTATCGCTCCATTTCTCCCCTCCCTCCCCCCCCTCCTCCTCCTCCCCCTCCTCCTTTCCTTCGTCTTCTCTTCTTTCCTCTCTCTCTGAAAAAGGGCTACGGCTTTGAGATATCATCGTTGAACTGACAGGCCCCAGGTAATTCAGAATGATTTTTTTTTCTTCTGGGCATCTGGTGGCATCTGGTGGCATCTGGGTTCGAACTCGGGCTTGCATTTCAACAGTTCATGGGTGTACCAACTGAGCTAGGCCCATTGGTGCGTTGGTGCAGTGTTAACGGTATCCCGAAGGACTTGGGGCTTGGGTGCGATTTCCTCCCAGCATCCGACAAAAAAAATATAAAAGATCGTGGAAGGTCGATCAGCAGCATTGAACAACAACAAGGGACTGATTTGAAATTTGAACCAATGCTATGTGAACTCTGCTGAAAGTCGCCAATGAAGGGACTGATTTGAAATTTGAACCAATGCTATGTGAACTGTGCTGAAAGTCGCCAATGAAGGGACTGATTTGAAATTTGAACCAATGCTATGTGAACCTGTCTCTTATACACATCTAGATGTGTATAAGAGACAGAACCAATGCTATGTGAACTCTGCTGAAAGTCGCCAATGGTTTGTGAGGAGTATGGACGAAAGTGTGGTGTATGAGATGGATGGGTTCTTTCCTTCCCCCCCCTCTGAGATGCGTTCTTTATTTATTTTTTCCCCTTGAGATGCGGTTTTTGTTGTTTTTTTTATGGCAAAAGGCCGGAAATAGACCCCCCTCTCTAAAGTTCGAAACTCCGAAAGGCTACCATGTTCTCCCCAAATAGAACGCACGGTCGTTATCGCTGTATCCAGAGCGAAAGATGCCCCAAACAAATACGGCTGCCATGGGCCTCGCTCCACTACTCTCGACATGCACAAGAGACAAAATGATATCGGGGTGTATCTTTCCATGTTCTTTTTTTTTTTTTTTTTTTTTTTTTTTTTTTTGGGATTATCTTTCCATGTTCTAGCTTCACTCTTGTTTTTTGTTTTTTTTTTTTTTTTTTTGTTTTTTTTTTTTTTTTTTTTGTTTGGTTAATTTAAGGGTGATGCTCTTGAGATATCCTCATTGAACTAACTGGCCCCAGGTAGTTTATAGATATCTCATTCTGTCATATTATTGCATCTGGATTCGAACTTGGATCTGTATTTCACCAGTCCATGGGTGTACCAAGTGGTCTATGCCCGTTGGTTTGACTCTCGTTTTGCATATTTCATGAGAGTAGTGGTGGGAGGCCCAATGACCGCTCGTTCCGTTTGGGGGAAGGTGGTAGACCGGTGCGAAAGAAGTACGAGGACCTGTTCAGCGGTATGGTACAGATCATTCGTCTGGTAATCTGCATAAGACAAAGTAAGATCTGCGCAGGATAGGTCAGGATCTCCTCGGGAGCGTAGTTGTGCTAGGCTGGCGTGGACGCGCGATGCCGTAGTTTCATCGTGTAATCTATCACAGCTCTGGATGGTCCAATCTAGCATAGCTATGGATGGCCCTATCTAGCACAGCTATGGATGGTCCAGTCTAGCATAGTTATGGTCCAATCCAGCGTAGCTATGGTCCAATCTAGCATAGCTATGGATGGCCCAATCTAGCACAACTATGGATGGTCCAATGTAGCGTAGTTAATCTAATGTCGCTGTGGTCCGATCTACCATAGCTATGGTCAAATCTAGCGTAGGTATGGTCCAGTCTAGCACTGCTCTGGATGGTCCAAACTAGCACAGCTGTGGATGGTCCAATCGGGGACAGCTAGGGATGGCCCAATCTAGCACAGCTATGGATGGCCCAATTTAGCATGGACGATGGGAGATCAAGCACTACGCTTCCTTGGTATTACGGGTAACAAGGACAGGGTATGGCCAGGAATGGGTCAGAACCTAGTTGCCAGGGCAATCACCCGCTTGGCCGCCCCATGCAAAAACGCTTAGGCCTCACTAATCGGACGAACCCTTCTAATTAACACGGCAATCTTCTCCACACTGTGGTACATGGCATCCATCTGGTCTCCCCCTGACGACGACCTCAAGACGTTAAAGAACAGGGCGAGATGTTATCTATGGACATGAGATCCTAATAGGACCACATGTATCAACAGGGTAGCCTGGAACCACATTATTAGGAAACCACAGGAGGGGGGACTTGGGCTAATTGACCCCAGAGCACTGCAGATGAAATGGATTATCAAGATCCGGATTAGTCAATTCATTCCATGGACCCAGATGGCTCTAGACAACATAAGAAACCTGACACCTATCAACTTCCCCCCCGAATATGAGAGACCTCTTCTGGTTAATGGCGCAGGACTGGACAATCAAATCAGGCAGACCTCGCAGAAGAAACCCAACAGAGACTACCACAACCCCCACGCAAACAGCTATCTCATACTGGGGCCCTACTATCAAAGCCTGACGCAGAATGATGCCAAGCAAACACGGTGCACCAAGAAACAAAGAAGAGGTTCTGAGACAACCCCTCTTCTGCAACCCCTGGATCATAGACCCTAGCAGAATGTCGTGGACACTACCCACAAAGGACCGGAGATGGCTATCCTGGGTGGAAAAGGGGGTGTGGCAGGTGAAACACATCTGGTCTGAAGAGCGAGGACGATGGTCTACAGAACAGGAGCTCCAAAATGTTTTGAAAGGATGCCACTCTCTTACTGAAAACCTGACGTTGATTCAGAAGAGCATTCCAATACAGTGGCTCTCCCTCTTAACGGAGGATTTTTCGTTGAAGTCTGGGGATTGGGGCATACACATCTCCCAAGCCCAGCCTACTAGAGCATATCGTTTTGTCTCTCGAATCGACCCACTCAGCTACTTATTCAAATTCTACTCATACTCCATCGCTAATCACAACCTATAAGAGCTGGAAATCCGGAACAAAGAACCCCAGAGCGACGACATACTAGAAACCTTCCTACATACTAGAAACGTGAGGGTCTCAAAGGCCAAGCCCTGGAAAATCTTCCAACTGGATCTCAGCATTTCAGACCTCGAATTCGACCCGAAAGAGTGGTTCAGGAGGCAGGGTAAGCCCAGAAGAACGAGGACAATATTTGAATATGATATTACATTCTGTTACGACTTGGGTTTACAGACCACAGACCCGGACACCAGACTCAAAGGAAAATGGAGGGAGATCCTAAATCTAGGCCCCACGGACCCCATTTCCATCCCTTGGACAAAGTACCTGTCCATTAGACCGGTTAGGATCCGTAGCATGCAGTGGCTCGTAGCGCATGCATTTCTGTCGGTCAATCAATGGCTCCACAAGAGGAGGAAATATACGGACCCTGACAGCTCCGAATTATGCGGGTTGTGCACAGACAACATCCCGGAAGATGTACTCCACTGCCTCCTGTATTGCACTGAAGCAGCATGGATATGGAACAAGGTGCACGACCTATGGTCCATCCTCTTCTCGTCACCCCCTCCGTCCACAACTCCTCTGAACATCCTGCTTCTATCCAACAATACCAACAATCTCAAAGGTGGCAAAGAAGTCCGGTTCCACCTGCTCAGGAAGCGGGCTCTATGGGTATCTGGAAAACGAGGTGTACCAAGACTATCGAGGGTACCGAGGTGGCAAGGGAAGAAGTGTGGGTTCTACTGCTGGGAATGACGGAAACTGAGATTCGATCCAGATGGAGGGAGGTGACGTCAACAATAAAAGTCAGACCAGAAAGACTAGCCATCAAGAGACGGTCTTTCGTTAGGAACTGGCTTCTACAGGGAAAGATTGCAACTGTGGCAGATGACAGATTGATTTGGAAGAAATGGCACAGCGCAAATCCAGTTTAGGATCTCCCTCCATTTCCCTTGTAGTGTGGTGTCCGGGTTTGTGGTCTGTAAACCCAAGTCGTAACTGGATTTAACATGATATTCAAATATCGTCCTCATTCTTCCGGACTTACCCTGGTAGAAAAGTACTGTGAGGAAATCCTGGTCAGACCAGTCCTCCCTCTCTTCAGTATTAATGAATTCGCATGTCTTGAACAAGCAATGTCAAAAACAGACCCTTGGCAAAAGAGGGATTCAGCCCAGGTGCCTCCAACCGCTTGTGGTCGGGTCACCTAGCCGAGTTGGTGATGCGTGACGGTCCTGGGTGGTCCACACTAAGGCAGGACAGAGGGGTGGGCTTGGAAAAAAAGAGAAAAAAAAGAGGGATTCCTCTGATCTAAACAGACCTGACTGGGTCGAGACTGAGAGGCATCCCTTTTGGAATGTCAATCCTCCAGTCGTTGGAGCAATCAACGCTGATCAGGGGTCGTTCGAGCAGGACAGAGGGAAGCGTGACGTGAGTCAATCTCTGTACTCTAATTTCGGACTTGCCGGTGGATTGGAGGCGTTTGCCCCTCTGCGAGTCCTTCCTGGGGGGTTAGTTCATGTGGCTGGTAGACTTTGGTTGCCCCTGCTTGGTAGATGTAGCCCTGGCTACTGTGTTCACCCGAATACAATGTGCGTTCGTTATGGCTGTATTTAGACTTAAAGTTGCCCCAAATACAGCTGTAATGACCTCTGGGTGAACACAGTAGGTAGATGTAGTGTAAGGGATACTTGAGAGAAGAATATAGCTGCAAGGAATATGAGTGAGAGCGATATACAGAAAACCAAGTTGCATAATCACGCAGATGTCCAGATAGTCATGTACAAGCAGAGAGCACAAATGCACTGAGATTCCATCCAAATAAGAGCAATGCAATGAACTCGTGAGCCAATGTTCAAGCCCTCAGGCCACACCAACACAGTATTCAATGTCGCTCCTCTCTGTCTGGCGCCCAGCGCCCAGCCTACACTACTTGCCTATCTACTACAGCCACATTCACGCAACGGGCTCACTTCGACTTTGAAGACCAATGTACATGACGTCAACACCATAGCCGACCTCCCTCATGCACCAGGTATGTATCTTGTCTCCCCTCATCACCCCCTGACACCCACTCTCTCCCTGCGCCTCCTCCCGAAGACCTCTCCTGTCGCCCCCTACCTGCCCGCACCCTGCAGCCCGGCTATGGCCGCTAGCGCCCCGCTGCCCCTGCAGCGCCCTCACCTCCAGCGCCCGTGTGCGCCCCCGGCCAATTAGCGCAGCATGCAGCCACTTGCACAGCAGCGCAGCAGCGTGACCGCAATGCCAGCTTGGGCCAGAATGCCAGACCCCGGCTGCGTCCCTTCCTATATGGAAGTGGCAGCCCTGCTTGCTGCGTGTGGGCCTGGCTGAGAAGCTTCCAGTACCTTCCGGTCGGGCCCCAGTGCCTGCGCCCAGGCCTTTCTCTACAGTTGAGGGCCTGAGCCCTTTACAGTTGGGCATGCCCAGGATCTTCAGACTTCGGCCATTTGCTGCACTTAAACTGGCCCCTGGGGCAGTTACATCGACAATGCTGCTTTCTCGTAGGCCGGTGGCCAGTGCGTGATGTATCTGCCTTGTAATGTGTGTGCATGAGGCCCAACTGTACGGCGCAGCACACATCTTCAGAAAAGAGCCGAGAGGCTCACGTTTCCTTGCAACCGACTGGCGTGCTGTAACTACCTGAGTACCCACATATGGGAAAATGTCAAATTTTGGCCTCTTGTGAATATTCAGGCCCGCCTTCACTTAGGGCGGGCACAGGGCTTGCTGAGGGCCCTTAATTTATTAAAAAAAAAAGAAAAATGCACTGATGGTCCCTAGAATGGACAAGGCCCAAAAAAAAAAAAAAAAAGAAAAAGAAAAAGGACAAGGAGCCTGGATCGTAAGGACCTGATTTCAAAAAAGAAATAAGGAAAAAAAACGAAGTACTCTGGCAGGTGGTAGACAAGTACTGTGGCAGGTGGCAGGAAAAAAGTACGCTGCTACGCACCCTGATAATGAATGTATCCAAGCTATATTTCTGGTCACGTACAGCCAAAATACGGGTGCGTTGTGTTCGGGGGAAGACGGTAGGTGGGGCAGGAATTAGCATGCCAGGTGGCCCAGCACTGGAACTCCCTCAGTAACCGGTTGTGAGGGTGAGATTTCTGTACACGTCCGCATGGCGGTGTGTGCGGACAAATGGGCTGCGAGCTCCGAGGAACGCGGGCACGTGATGTGAATTCTGAAAGGCAATGATGATGCGAACAGATGATGCCGGGTTAGAATGGCACGAGGAAGGTAAGGATGGGGAGGCAAGGAAAAATTGGTGGGTGAATGGTGCTGATTGCTACCGGTGTTTCTTCTCAGGTACCTGGCAGCGAAAAGGAGCTGGAATCATGGAAAGGAGGAAGAGCAGAGGATGCTGTGGCGACACTCCTCAGGCATTCGCCAGTGAAAAATATGGTGAGGTCATGGAGAGGGTGAAGGACAGACGAGGTCGCTTGACTTCGACACTCTGGCTTCTGCTTCTGGTGTCCATTTTCCTTCCTGGTAAGGCTGACAACCATTGAGAAGGATTTTTTTTTTTTTTTTTTTTTTGGTGTGTGTGTGTGTGTGTGTGTGTGTGTGCGACGTGCATCCCTTTTGCAAATGG
The DNA here is from genome assembly GCA_003427395.1 of Chara braunii. Classification (NCBI taxonomy): domain Eukaryota; kingdom Viridiplantae; phylum Streptophyta; class Charophyceae; order Charales; family Characeae; genus Chara; species Chara braunii. The sequence goes on along the minus strand of BFEA01000462.1, from coordinate 57,678 downwards.
GATAGCCCCTAACGTTATCACATTCATTTGGTCTCATGAGGATTCGGACACATGACCTGTTTGCTAACTGTTTACGTGTGTCACATGGGTCAGGTATTGAAAAAGAATTATGGTTTAAGCTCTCTCTCAATTGGTAAGAACAACACAGAACATTCAGCGAAGGCAAGCGAGCTGAAAGAAAAGGTACAAAGAGAACAAGGGAAAAATGATGGACTGTGAAAGAAGCGAAAAGAAAGAACTGCACAGGGAAAGCGAAAAGAATGGTTTCAATGTGCTTCATTCTTTTCTGCATTTGTTTCGCAAAGTGTGCTGGCCTCACGTCTGCTGTACTCTCACATCTGCTGCTGCCACCATTCTCTCTTTCGCTTGTGATAAGGAAGTAAAAAAAAAAAAGAATCAACAGGAAGTGTCGTCCGAGGCATCCGTCAAATTTCGAACAATACAGAGGAGATTAGCATGGCCACTGCATGAGTTCTGGACTGAAAAGAAAAAAAAAGGAAAAAGAATGATGCACACGAACGGAGAAATGGAAACGTTTGCTAAAAGTTTAGTTGGAATTAGAAAAGCACCAACAATCCGTTTACGAAAAAGCCAACCGCGAGGAATGAGCCCTCGCAAAGGCTGCTCGGTCTCCGCCTGCCACTACCCGAGGGTCCCCCAGTAAGCACGGAGCACACCCTAGTGAAGGCGGGCCTGAATTCGACATAGGGCCCCAAATTTGCCATTTCTGCATTGAGGGGCGCCAGACAGTTACCAAGCACAAATTGGTCACAGAACAGCGTCTGTGTGAGCAGAACAATCTGAGCCTCTGGGATCACTTCAGGAGCAACGTGGCCAGAAGCTCTCGGCCAATAGGAGACAGGCAGCAACGTGGCTGAAGGCCAAACAGCCAATGAGAACACAGCAAGTGACAGCAGCCACGTCATACAGTTGGGCTGCCTCTAATGCTGTGGGACCGGCCAACTGTCTGAAATGGGCCTGGGCGCAAACACTTTGGCCCAACGTGAAGCTACTGGGCACACACACGCCAGGCCCAGGCCAGCCAAAGGCTGGGCTCACTTTCCTTAAAGGAAAGTGTGCGCCCTGCCAGAGGGACATTCTGGCTTCGCAAGTCTGGGTGGCCATGCTGCTGCATTGTGCGCTGGTGGGCTGCCTGGACGTGAGCGGGCCAGGCGCACACGGGCGCTGGAGGTGAGAGGGGCGCTGTGGTGACAGCGGGCACACAGCGGCCATAGCCGGGCTGCTTGTGAGGAGGCCGGTGGGCGATGGTGGTCTTCGGGTTGGAGGCGCACATGTGGGAGAGGAGGTGGTGAGTCAGAGAGGGGAGAGAGGCACGTGCCTGGTGTATGCTGGCAGTCTGCATGAGTGACATCCCCACTTACATTGGTCTTCAGATCGAAGCGAGTCCTGTTGCGTATATGTAGAGTAGGGTAGCGTAGGCTGGGCGCTGTGCACCAATCTACGACATTGGATACTATGTTGGTGTGGCAAGAGAGTGTCGACATTGACATTTGAGTTCATTGTATTGCTCTTATTTGGCTGGTATCTTTTCTTTCTGCTTGGTACACGACTATCTGGTCTACAGCGTGATATTGCAATTTGGTTTTCTGCCTATCGCTCTCACTCATTTTCCTTGCACAGTTGAAAAAAAAAAAAAAAAAAAGAAGAATCAACAGGAAGAGAGAACAGCTGTGGCAGCAGTAGACAGCTGTTCTCTCTTCCTGTTGATTCTCTTTTTTTTTTTTTGGCAGAGGGTTTGTTTGTTGCAAGTCTGTCAGGAAGTTTTTTTTAATTTTTAAATAATAATAAAACAGGTCTTTATGGCCCTGGCTCCAAATCCATTCTGGGGAGCATCAGTCCGGTTCCTATTCCACCGGCAAGTCAAGTCAGGAAGGTTTTTATACTGTGGACTCAAATCTGGTGCCGCATACTTTCTCTCTCGCTGTTGATTCTTGAGGTAATTCAGACGAACTGAGGAAAAAAACATAGCTATCCCGGACCAGACCCTGGACCGATTCCGGACCCTGGACCCCGGGCCTCCGGGGCCCATCCAGACTTCCAGAAAACCGGAATATTCCGGAATATCCGGACCGGTCCAGATCCGTGGTCTGGATTCTGGTCCGGATCCCCTGTATTGTCCCGAAAAAAAAAAAAAAAAACCTGCCTCTACTCTTCCTTCTACTCCTCGTCATGAACACCACCTCCTTCTAACTCGGGGCTCATTTTCTTTCTCATCCTCCTCGTCCTCCTCTTCCTTTTTTGGGACCGTTTCCCGATTTAACGCGTGTCATCCGTGTGCAGGGGCCATGCTAATCTTCTCCTTCCAATTCAACGAATGTCCCAAGGGAAAGATTAGCATGGCCCTGCGCCAAGATGACATGCATTAATCGGGAAATGGACCAAATAAAAAATAAATAAACCAAAAAGGAGAAGGAGGAGGAGGAGGAGGAGGGGGAGGAGACGAGGAGGAGGAAGACAAAGAGGGGAGGAGGAGGAGGAGAGGGAGAGAAAGGAGGGAAGAGTTGAAGAGGACGAGGACGGCGACGAGTAGCGCGCAGTTGACGAGGAGGAGGACGGTGACGAATAGGGCGCAGTTGACGAGGAGGAGGAGGAGGAGTACGATGACGACGATGGGAAAGCAGGGCAGAGTCAACACGAGGAGGAGGAGGAGGAGGACGACAACGATGACGACAACGGCAGTAAAAAAGGGCGGAGTTGACACGATCAAGGAGGAGGAGGAGGAGAACGACGGTGATGAGAAAGGATGGCGGAGTAGACCGACGGGGAGGAGGACAGGGAGAAAGAAAAGGACAGCGGCGTTGACGAGGAGGAGGAGGACGACGATGATGGGAAGGAAGTGTGTGTGTGTGTAGGAGGAGGAGGATGGCAAGGAAGTGTGTGCTTGTGTGTGTGTGTGTGTGTGTGTGTGTGTGTGTGTGTGTGTGTGTGTGTGTGTGTGTGTGTGTG
>BFEA01000461.1:1224043-1240429 GCA_003427395.1 Chara braunii | reverse complement strand
TCTCACTTTCCCCTCCTGAGTCTCTGTCCTGGTGGACCTGTTCCAGGTCCGCCGTGTCCATCGAGGTCTCAGTTTCCTGGTAAGCCACCGTTATCCGTAGCCTTGCCGTCACTCCGTCCCGTCTACAGCGTCTCTCCGCTCGGTCTCTCGCCTCTGAAATCGCGTCCTGCAGCTTCGGGTTAGTCCGCATCTCCCCCTCTCTTGCTCCCTCCACCTTGATCTTCAATATCAGTTCATCTCCACCGTCGTAATTGAGTACGACGGTAATCCATGGTCCTTCCCCGGACACGGGCTTCCAACGGGCCTGGTGATACCACGACCCGGGCCTGTACCCATGCAGCGCCATAGCTTCTCTCTCAATAGCCAGTGCCTGCCCGGTAAACAGCGCAGCGTAAAGTCACCAACTTCCAATAGCACACCCCTCTACACCGGAGCCTGCGGTACACACTGGTGGCTGGCTGCGGACGATATCCCGATTCATTCTTCTCTCTTATAGGGCTTTCCTCTCCGCGTTCTGAATGAGGTATTCCAACTAGTCCTTTTCGGGCCTTTTCGGATTCAAGAATTTAAAAAAAAGAAAAGTTATAAAATAATACAGTAAATAAAATAAGGCGATAAACTAGAACGAATTAATTTTCAGAATGTGATGCTCGAACCTGAAACCCAACGGTCAATCATGAACCTGCCTTGCGATGCTCAGTCTCAGTTCCTCGCGATAAGACAACCGATTCGRCACTGCAGTCCCATAACGAGATACAGGAGATCACACCCCACCTTCTTAAATGCAGCATAGACCTAACTTCATCGGGTACCCGTGTCCGATGGCAAGGAGGGGGCTTATGACCCTCCATGGGGGGGGGGGGTGATAGGTCTCCTACCGATGCGGCCGCGGGTCGCCCTCTCTTTTGAGGCATCACCGCGCGGCGCTCAATAGGAGCTCGATCAGAGACGAGACACTTGGGGTCGGCCAGCGTAGGCCATGGACCACAGCCCAAGATTCGGACCGTTGACTTTCCCGCGAAGTGACAGAAAACGAAAAGGGAAGCCGCGTCCAAAAACCGGTAGAGTAATAATAATAATAATAATAAGAAGAAGAAGAAGAAAAAGGGTGGCGATTCAAATTTTCTTCGCGCAACAACTCCGCCTGAGTAGCGGTACAAGTCCACTCAGATCCTACTGTATCTGGCCTCCAATATAGCTAGGTCCTACTATGCGGGGCTTAGATGCACAGGCTCGGTACAGGTGATATTCAAAGGGTCAAGCCTGCGTAGGCCACAATACCACCACCTGAACTCGAAACCCAAACAGTTGGCCTCCCTACGAAGTGACGGGGAGCGAAAGTGAACCCGCTTTCTAAAATAGGTGAATTAATAATAACAGTAATAATAGTAGGCGAACAACTATCGCCGAATTACTCCGGACTAAAGCAACGGCCTTGATCCGTGTACCGACCAGGTGTTCCGTTTTCTTTTCTCTTTTAAATTCCATTTCCTTGTTCATCCTTTACTCCGTTTTTATTTTCTTTCCGACAGCTTCCTGTCTTTTTTTTTTGCATCTGACCCATAATGAAGCAGAAGGGCATTCGGCGCGCAGTAGAAAAGATTGCACCAGCCTCTTCGCTCTCGCGTCCGAGGGCGAACCCGGCGGCTACCACGACCACATGCCGGTTGTGCTCTGCTGTACAGCAGGGCGCCGAGCCTGCGTGGACCAATGGAAGTACTGTGGCGCACCCTTTTTGTGAAGGGCACAACCACCATGACTGGTCTGAGCCGAAGCACCGCCTGGGCACTAACAACAACGGAAACCCAAGACATGTCTACAGGCCGAGGCACCGACGCGAGGGACTGTACCAAGCAGGGACTTGGTACACGGAGGAGGGCCGGGACACCACGCCCTCCGACATAATACCAAACCCCCACCCAGCGTCCCCGCTGGGTTAAAACGAGCTGCTCAGGGAGTATAAAGGAACAGGGTCCGCCAACACTTTTATTCATTCTTGCTGTGACCTACGTCAAGGCTCTTACGACGACTTTTTACGAATTCGTCTCTTCGTGTTTCCTTAGCACTCACTCTCTCCCTCGGTACTCACTTCTTCTCCTAGTACTCGTTCCTTCTCTTAGTGCTGAATTTTCTTTCCTAGCTTCGACTCCCTCTTTTTTCTGCGCTTGTTTTCTTTGCGCTACCCATCTCTCTCTGTTCTAAGCTTCACGTAGCATGCTGTAGTCCTCCTTAGCTAGCGCGGTTATTTTCTCTATTTTTCTCAGTATTCTTCTATTCGCTTTTCCAGATCCATCTCTTCATCATAATCTTTGTTCGCACAGCCTTCTCAGTCGTAGCCTTCGGTGCTAGATCCACGTCTCGTGCACCATGCCTGAGGCACGCCGCGGTCAGGGTAGAGGAAGGGGAGGAAGAGCGGGGAAGGCTAAAGACGAACCGCTGGCTCGGACGCGGCGTGATTACAGTTCTGAGGAGGAGGATGAGCCACGAGGCTATGGCCATCCAAGATCGTACCCCTGTTATCCATTAGCAGGGTGGTATGAAAGGACTCCATCCCCTGACAGGATGGAGTTCCTTCGTAAGAGATTTGACGCGCGCTACGACACGCCAAGCGCTTCTTCCCCTCATATCCCTAGAGCTCCTTCCACTCCAGCCTTAAGCAAGGCCATAGTGTCGGCTCCTCCACCTTCTGTCCCATGCATAGCTTCTTCGCCCTCTCACCCCAATAATTGCGTTCTCTTTAGCATCTTTTTCCTTCTCTTTCTTTTCCAGCTCAAACTCATGGTCATCTTTTGTGTCTTATATAAGCATGATTTCTTCTCAGCTCTCTGAGTCTGATTTCAGCCCATAAAACTTCAGTTCACAGTCTAGCCCATAGCGTCCCAGGCCTGAGAATTTGGCTTCCTTAAGGCCAGGGATGCAGTTTCCTCATGAACCAGGCCGCTTGTCGGCCACCAAATAAAATTTTAAGAAGGATTTTGTCTGCTTGTTTGACTTGTTCAGCTGTTGGTCTTTCACATGGAGGTTACCTTAGCTCTTGATCAGACATCTGTGCCAGGGATGACCCCAGTAACGAGAGTACTCTCTGTCTGCCATGTTGGAAATAGGGCATACCAAACCCTTGTTTTCTTTCTCTGGTCAGAGTGAGGCGTCTCCTCAACTTCTCAGACAAAAGGGAGGGGATACCAAACCCTTTTTCTTTTATCTAGCCTGGGAACTTCAGATAAGTATTTGCATACCTGCAAAATCAGCAAGTCTCATAGACAACAACCATACCCCAGCAAGCAGACCCTCAGACAACCAGCAGTCAAACATTAACAAACTAGAATAAACCCTATAAATAAACAATAAATAACAAATAACAATTAATACATAACAGCTCTTCATACTCAGGATTTATTGATTGCCTTGGTTTCGGCCCACCACTGGCCGGGAATGCTAGACGTCCCGTCAGTCTGACATACCTCATTCGGCCCGCCTCAGGCCAGGACTAGTCAGACCATCTGTCTTGACAGCCCTTTGACCTGCCTCCAGGTCAGGACCTATCATACCCACTACTCGAGTATGACAGCATTTTGGCACTCTCGCCAGGACACCCAGACTATTGCGGGTCCGGTCACCCTATGACAGTAGACGTCCCGTCAGTCCGACTGTCCCGAATCCGGATTTGACCACTGCAGTCAGGGACCGGCTCACCTACCAGTTTTTGGCCAAGGGCGCTGGCTGCCCCGCCCAGATTTTCGAGTGTAGGACCCGGTCTAACTACAACTCAAGGCTCTGGCTAACCTTACTGGATTGCATCCTCTTACTGCGGTAGGGTTCCAGCTGATCCCTTCCAACCTCACGGGCCAGGCCCCCGGAGCCTTAGCCTCAGTCAGACTACGGAATTCGACACTCGCGTCGAGGACCTGTTGACCCCACCAGATTGCAACCTACTACGGTAAGGCTCTGGCTGTGACTGCATCCTTAGGCTAGAGAAGAAAACTCCCAGGCACAGACAATCAGGCAAGCATATCATGACCCACAAGCAGACTGCCCACGTCCCATTACAGAACAAACATTTCTCAAGAGACTTCCCGTCAGTCTCAAGAGGCACTGAACAGCAATATGATAAGCAGCACCAAGCCCTTACAGGAAACCTCCCTATAGTCTCAAGAAGGATGCTTAGTGCTGACCCCAGAGAGGTCCCTTCCCTCAGCTGGGAATTTCCTTTTCTTTTCCAAGAGACGTCCCGTCAGTCTCAAGGAAGTATTGAAATGCTGATCTCAGAGGTCCCTTCCCTCATCCCAGCGAAGACAGGTCCTTAGCCAAAGGCACGAAGTCCCTCTACTGACCACTCTTAGTCAAGTAAAGCTGAACTTCTTTATACCTGCCTTCATTCGAATCTCTTGGATGGACATTTTACTCGGAGACACGAAGTTCTCCCGCTGATAACTCTTAGTCAGACAGAAGTGAATTCCTTCATGCCCACCATGCTCTTCTCTTTATCTTAGGATAGTACTGATCATACCTTTTGATGTTTCACGGCCATGAGCTGCTCAAATCTTTGACATTGTGTCAATACATGCGAAACTGATTTCACAGTTATTCCCCACTCTCAAGGACTTGACACTCATGGAACGATTGTAGCACTGCATCAAAAGACTTGACTTAGTCATTTGCTGAAATACTGAATGAAAGGACTTTCTGAAAACTGAGATGCCGAAACTGAGGACTGAAATTAAATTACCGAAACTGAAGTAATGCAACTGAAGTTCTGAAACTTAAATGCCGAATCCGAAATGCTGAATTGACTATGCACGAAAGATCACAGCCTCTCGAAAATTTCAGTCTCGTTGTCTCATTGTCTCATTGTACCTTTTCTCTTAGTACTTTGGAATTGTTCTATTACTTAGATGACTGACCTCTCTTTCGTCTCCTTGAGGTTACGGAAGGAATCATATCTCGGTCTCTGAATATGAACTTACGAAGTCTGGAACCTGATACCATGTCATGAACCCTGGATCCATCCATTTTTGAAATCTCATAGACCTTGCCTTCTGCCTCTCCAGTGATTCTATAGGGACCAAGTCACCTGGGCTCTAACCTTTTAGTCCATTGTATCTCAAGAGAACTGACAAACAGAAGGACAACATCTCCAATCTTCAATTTCTTTTTCCTTATGTATCTTTTCCTGTTCCACCTCTCTTGATGTGATAGCCTGCTGGATGCCATTCTTTTTGCAACATCCATCACTGCCTGATCCACTTCCGATATCTGTCCCATCCTAATCTGGAGGAGCTCTGAGATGGAATAGTTTCTGTCATTTTCTTGGCTTGACCATGTCTTGACAATACTCTCTATTGGCAATGTAGCATAACGACCATACCACAAAGTAAAAGGTGCATAACCAATAGTTCTCTTGACTGTGATATTATCAGCATATACAGCAACTCTTAACACCTTTGGCTAGTTGCCGAGATTCCCTTCACACCACTTGGCCAATGAATCTTTCAGAGTTTTGTGACCTCTTTCAACAGGTGCATTCGCTTGAGGATGGTAAGTAGTCACATACCGAATTCTGACACCCAATCTGAGTGTAATTCTTCTGACGACCTGATTTCTGAATTCTGATCCTCTGTCTGAGACAAATTTTCTGATAAAAGGATACCTGACATAGACTTCCTCTATCCAATCAGCCACCTGCTCGGCTGTCCTCCTTTCCAGAGTTTTTGCCTGAACGTATCCAGAGAAATTATCTCTCATGTTTAGTATGTATCTCATCCCACCCTTGCGTGGAGGCATAGTGATGAGACCCAGATGAACTCTGCTACCTGGGTGTACCAGGATTGTAGGGAATAGGGGCTCAATCATTCGTGTGGTAGACCTCTTCTGACAGAAGACACTGAAAATCATGTCTCTCATGCCAGGCCAGAAGTAGAGTTTGACAGTCCTGGAGTAGGTTGCCTCAGCAGCCCTGTGGCCACCAACAACCCCCTCATGTAGGGCAGCAATTATCTCTAACTGCCTTTCTTTACCACAGACCACTCTTAGTGGAGGTAGGCCTCCCTTACCATCCACAAAGAGATGTTCTCTCTTTAGTCTGAATTTCTTCCTTAAATTCTTACAATAATATTCTTTTAGCTGCTCCTTTTCCATCTTTTTGCCAATTCCTTGATAATTTTCATCATACTCTTCAGAGAAGAAAAATATCTCTTCTTCCTTCTTTTCACTCTCTTCTTCTTCCTTTGAACCTGAACTTTCCCCAATCTCATGAGCAGCCACTGCTGCTGCATTAACTCTAGCATACCAATCGTTTGGTTCATCTTCTTCTTCTTTCCCTAGAATCGACTCATAAACGTATGTGCTTGGGATCTCTCCTCAGCTGTCTCTCTCTTCTGGCCACAGACTCCACTTGTAGGAGTATGGTGCTTCATAATCCTCATCATCTTTTTCATTAAGGAAATTATCAACATAGGCAGATTCTTCAACTGTTTCATTCACATCTTCTTCCTCTCCTTCTCGCCACTCAATCCGACTTAAGCCATCCGCTATGTTTTTCTCAGTGGGAATCTTTTCCAGCTTAAAATCATATGTCCAGATGAAGGCGATCCATCTGCTGACTGTTGGATCTACCTGTTGTTGCTCTTTAATGGCACCAATCACAACAGATGCATGAGTCCTCAAGATGAATCTCCTTCCTAGTACGTAGTGCCTAAAGCACATGAGGCTATGGATGATTGACAGTAGTTTTTTCCTGAATTGGGTGTAGCCTCTTTCTGTTGAATTGAGAGTCCTGCTCTCAAATCTTAGAGGTCTCTCCCTCCCATTTTCATCTTTCTGAATGAGTACTCCACCCAGAGCAACTGGTCCTCCAACCGCCTCAATGATGAAAGGTCTTGCCTCCTCCTCATCATAATATGGTACTCCCAGCAGTACACCACCATCTCTTAGTTTTTCCTGCAGAGTCTCTGCAGCGGTTTGTCTTTTATCATTCCATGCTAAGTTTGCCCCTTGTCTTACCAATCTCCCTCAGAGGCTCTGCAAGGGTAGCAAAATGAGGAATAAAAATCCTCCAGAATCCGCAGACCCCCAAGAAGCTCCTGACATCTGTCACTCTTTTAAGGGGCTGAGGCGAGTTTAAAATCTTATTTATCTCCTTGGGATCCAGACTTCTACCCTTGGAGAAACATCTGAAGCCCAAAATAATTTCTTCTGGCTGGAAGAGAAGGGACTTTGTTCCACTGGCAGTCAGATTATACTTATGAAGTCTCTCTAGGACCATCTTTACTCCTTCAGCATGTTCCCAGACAAACTTTCTGATTACCTCTGCGACCAAAGTCTCATCTCTTACCAAAGGACCTTTTACAGGATTATCATCAATGTAGGGGTTGGTTATTTCAGGAGAAATATCTTGCATGACCTTAATCATGTCCCTTAGAACCACCGCCACCCCGTTAGTCCAACCCTGAGGTACCACACACATCTGAACAAGCCCCCTTGGCGTGTGCATGGCAGTTATTGGTCGGCTAGTGGGATCAATAGGGAACTGATCATATAGCCAGAATACAGGTCAACTAAAGAATAAATGCATCGACCAGCAAAGGATTTCAAGAGGAGATCAGCATTGGGAAGACTACCTGCATCACGTACTGTCACAGAATTGAGCTTCTGAAAATTCTGTATCCATCTCAGTCCGCCCCCTGGTTTCCAGAAATAAAACCAGTGGTTAGCATACGGTCCATCAGCAGGTTCAGCAACGTTAGATGCAATCTTTTTGTGAAGATACTTCACAACTCTACCTCTTCCTTCAGGGCATACTTGGTTGGCCTATCATTCCATGGAACATGATCAACTGTCAAAATCTTGGCCATCTTAATCATGTCCACGTCCAATCGCCCTCTCTCTTCATCATTAAAGGAGAAAGCATCAGAGAATTCCTGACACATCCTGAAGATATATTCTTTCTCTTTAGACAGGATAAACTGATCCGAGCCTATCTTCATCGTGTCAAACCTCTCTTTGGTGACCCTGTTCTCCAGTTTTGCTGATTCTCTCAATGCTTTTATAATCTTCCTCTCTTTTTCCAATGCTTCATCATAATCTTTTTTTATTAGGACTGCCACCAGTTTTTTTTTCACCACCTTGGGCTTGTATTATTTTTTTGACCCAATGGCTATTTTCCTAAAAAAGGGTGAGTCGACGCAAATCTCAATTCCATCTTTCCTCCCTTAGCAGTCTCTACAACCTTCTTGAAGGTTTCAATTTGCCCGTCCTCATCCTCGAGGCTACCAAGGGTTTTTATCATTTTTGAAACCTAATTGATTCCCACCGAAATCTCTTCTTTTGTTTCTTGTTTTCCTTCTTCCTTTAGCCTCCTAACCCTTTCGGCAGACTCTTCCCTTCGGATTGAATTAGCAGATAATTGGTGCTTGAAGGCATTCTTTGTACAGACCATCAAGGTCTGTTCTTGGGCAGTCTCAGGATCCTGTAAGCCGATTCAAGATGACCCCTCATGACTAAAAAATTGGACGGCCTCCATCCGATGCAAGAATGGAGTTCCCAGAATGCAGTCATGGTTCAGATCTGGCACTACAAAACCCAGTAATTCCACAGTCATCGTCCCAACTCGGATAGGCAAATTGTATATAAACCCTGCCACAAACAATTCCCCTGCTATATTACTCAGTACATTTTGGACAGGCCTATCAATAGTCAAATTACATGCCTCCATCGTTCTTCGTAAAAGAAGTACCATCTCTGCCCCAGAATCCACTAGGGCTAGAATCTTCACTTGATTAATGCGAATTGTAAGGTGCCCACATCCCATGGTTGCAAATCTCATCTTGCAACCTGGTAGTGATCTATTCACTTGGTTGGGAAAGACTGACCCCAAATAATTAACTTCCAATTTTTTCTTCTCAATTAACTTCTTCAACTCTTCTCTCAGTTTAGGTGCCAGTGTCATTGCTTCCTTGAAAGACAATGTCACTTCCGTCTCTTCCAACATTTTGGCAATTACATCAGAAATCGCAGTCCCATCATCCAAGTCACTCTTGAGAATAAATTTTATTTTTCTCCCATGTTCATTCTTTTCCTGTGGGCGCTCCTGTACAGGATCATCAAGGATGTTAATAAGTGACTCCTCAACCTTCTTTCTTTTCTTTTCTTCTATCATTTGAGGCGTCATACGGGTTTGGTGGTTTCTCACTTCACCAATCCTGACACTAGGTTCCATAACGAGTTTGGGGGTAAAACGCCATGAAACGACACCATGTTGGCCAGAAAGCGAATCGTCTCATTGGAAGATGACTCTACTAATTCAGAAAAATATGAAAAAGTAGGATTTTCCTCTAGTAAAGGCTCACTTGTAGAAGCCTCACTAGGCTCACACTTTGTCAACGTTAAAGATTGCAGAGGCAGTCCAACCGTGGTATAAGGGTCAGTTGTTCTTTGTACTAATTCATTAGGCAATTCTCCAATGAGGGAATGAACATTCACATTAGCCTTTCTCTTCTTCTTAATCTTCATATTTTCATCATGTTTAAGAGCAAGAAGCCTCATACCTCCTAGATATCTGGGATCCAACTTATTCCATGAACTATCACAGACATGGCCCATTGCATCTTTATTTGCCACCCCACTCCTTACATCCTCCTCAAGAGGCTTGCAATAAGTGGTAGTATGACCCCCTTCACCACAGTAGTAGCAAGTAAAACTTCTCTTAGGACGCTCATCATATTTTCTTCTTTCTCTGTTTCCTCCATCACCATTCTTCCCATTTCTTTTGGATCTGGAAGAATCCCCCCTCTTACCGTAACTTTCGTTGTCATCATTATCGTCGTCATCTTCCTCACTTTCAACCTTTTTCTTTTCCTTGTCATCCACAGCATGCATTGCAGGAGTCGCAGGCATAAAGTTAACCATTACCTTTTAAAGAATGTTCTCAACAGTCAGAGTGCTTCCCCTATTCATTCCATTCTCAGTCTCCCAGTCCTTGGCCAAAGTACTGATCTGATCCAGTGACCATTTCTTATGAGAGACAGTAGGTAGAGTTCTTATAATTGCAACCATTTCATCCCATCTGAGAGGATAATGATGGGCTTGATTAAGAACTGCTTGCCTTTCAGTGTCAGTAAAATTCGTCAAAAATATATGGCATCTCTGAGCCTCATCCAAATATGGAATTCTTCTTGCTGTTCGGATAAAGGTCTGAAGAAAAACATTGAAAGTGTCGTATTTAGCTCTTCTGATGTTTAGCAAGTCCTTAGTTGTGGTTGGAACTGAATCTTTCTCAAATTTCTTTTTCAGTCTCTCCTTGACCTTTTCCCATGTAGTGACACCTTCCATTAGTTTTTGAACGGCCAGTCTTGAGTCAGTATCACAATAAGATAGAAGGTGCTTTAGTCGTTGCTTATCTGTCCAACCATAACTGAGTCCAAATAATTCATACTCATCCAATAAGTCGCTAACCTGGGGTCCTCTGAAGCAGGGAATTCTCTCATCTGGCCTCTTTGCACTTGCAATGTTTGATCCTCCTTTTATAGTGTCTACACTCTCGACCAATTCCCGTATAACCCCAACCAGAGCCTCTTCATTGGTCCCTGCAGAAGAACTCGGCCTTCCTCATCCTGCCATCTTGACCATAGAGTTTCCCAGATATTCTCTTCTCTCTCTCTATCACTCTTGTCCTCTCCTTCCTTGCCCCCCAGTCTTTCTCTTCTAGCAAGGGATACAGACTTGTTTCTTTCTTCTCTTGCCTGCTCTACCCCCTGAGAGTTCTGTACATATAGGGTATAAGCAATAATTGATTGGGTAGTGATCAAGGGCAGTGCAATCCTCCTCAGCCTTCCAATGTAATCTTCAATCAACTCTCTCTCATCATCCCTACTCAGCCTTCTGTCATACCCCTTTATAGTACCCCGAATCATAAAATATCGAGTCAGGTCTATAATCTCATAATCAAATTGCATCGTCTACAATCCACTATTGATCCTTCTTGCAAGAGAGACCCGTTCTTGAAAAGTGTGATATGATACTCTCTCAGTATTTCTCGCTTTCACCACCTTTAACAAATAGTTTATCTCAGTCTGGTCAGTGATAATTCTCAAGGCAGAATCTCTCATGCGATCTAAGAAAGGCTGCAAAAACTCAAGCTCATCTAGGGTAGAAAGATTCCTGTCAGAGATCCGAAGAGTCCCTTCTACCTTAATTATTCTACCGTCCAACACAACCCGCAGTGTCAGCTGTTCAGTCAAGCTGGGCATTGTTAAACATCATAAACAATATAATGAAAGGTAGATCTCAGGTTGGACATAATCAGGGATCTCGAATCTGTGTTCAAAGACATTCAAAAGTAGGGATTTTATCATCACAGTGGAATCTCTTTCCCTTGCTCTACCAATCTCAGCAATAGCCTCCAGCAAAGGCATCCAATCTTTCCTAACTTCAAATCCTTTAGCAATTGAGAACTCAAGAAGCCTCTCAAATTGTCTTACTTCTTTCCCCCAGGTTACTTTCTCTTTAACTTTTCAAGCCACTCCTTGGTTCTTATGAGGCTAATATAAGCACCTGTCTGACACTTCAAGTAGTTATCTTCCTCTTCTAGGCCTGCCGGTATATAGATCCTTACGTCAAGGCTGCCTGTACTCAGAAATTTGACCACTGGGATGTGAAATATTATGCGCCCTCTCTCACAAGTCTCATATCTCAAGATCACAAAAGGATTATCACACCCTATCACCTCATAGAGTTTACCCCTCACAGTAGTCACCCTGGCTACTGAGAGTATTCTTTTTGGGCCATCTACACTTTCCATGCAAACTTTATCATGGCATACCAGTTATCTTTAGATAGATTAATATCAGGTAAGGGAGGGACTGGGAGTCCATCAAACACAATAAATCGAGTCGATCCAATGAAGCATTTGTTCTCTCTCACAAACCTCTCTTTCTCTTTCAGTACTACCTCTTCAGCAAATCCCCAGCATCTCCCATACACTGCATCAACACTTCTTTCTTTTGGAACATAGATTCTCACATCATACACATCCAGATCCGTAAAATAGAATGTCAATACATATAACCGTTCCTGCTCCCATCCGCTCTCGACCATCTCATACCTGACAACCTCATATGGGAACACCCCTCTCTTACTTAGAGTGTTCAGTGACTTTAGGAGACACTCGGCTTCCTCTTGACTTGGGCCTGAACCTCTTCCGAATTTCTGTCTTCTCTGTATGATTTCTTTTGTTGAAATCTCCTTAGTTCTCATGACCACCGTTTCTTTTCTCCCTTGTCAATACCATGTTGATTATTGGCAGCCAGTTAGTCCATCACAATAGCTGTCAGGTGTAGGAGGAGTCGGAACAGTCTCATATGTCACTGGCATTAAACCCCATTCCACTTTCTTCTTTTGCTTAGTTAATTCTGCCTTCTCATCATAAAGAGACTGGATTGCAATTTCCCATAACCAGTTGAAGGTCTCATCGTCTTCACAGTCTCCCTTCTTGACATAGGGACGGATATCATAAATATCCCCCTCCAAGAAGCGAGCCAGCACTACGCTGATGGCCGAATTACCAGAACGGTAGACCCAACAATGCTCATACTGATAGGGGAATATTCCTTTGGTAGTTACTTTTGAAAGTTCTCTCAGTGCATCAGAAGTTAACATTCTTGATAAATTCCCCGAGCTCTTGATTCTTCCTTTCCCTTCTCAGTATTCAAAGGACATCATAGGCTCATAAGGGAATACCTAAATCCAAGTTTGATTCTTTCCAGTCAATAATATCAGTCTCCTTCTCCAGTCTAGTGTGGAACCTCACACAAGAAAGAAATAAGGCACAGTTAGCAGCTGTGATTCTCAAAAGAATCGAGACTCAATGAGAATAATAAATTTAATATAAAGCTCATAATATCGTCAACAGTTCTCACGCCCTAATCAAAACTCAAAATTGTTTGCTGACCCAGGCTCATTCCGGACACGAAAATTTTTCCTGTCCCCGGCAATGGCACCATTTTTGTCACACTTTTTCCAGTCAAGCCACGTTGGGCGACCGGAAAACCAACAGGCTGTCACGCAGGATTTTGTTGTTGATTGCAATAAATAAAATAAATAAAATAAAGCAAATCCCTTCCTGTTGTGTGCGTCCGGCTTCGAGCGAGACCCTTCAATTGCGGTCTTCGTCGGTCCCCGGTCTTAGGAATCTTTTATTTTGATTCGGAACAGTTGAGGATTATGCAAATAATAACCATAAAAATTATGGGGTGTTATGCATGTGTCAATTATGTCAATCTGATTTTGAGAACTGTGATAGAATCATTCATGATAGCAATCATCGAGCAAGAACAATGCAAGAGGCAAGAGCGACTGACTCGAGCAAAGATAAAATCAAATAAATGAGGGAAGAATGAAAACTCATTATAGTCTCAGGGAGTACAATATGAAAGAGAGCATGRCCAGCACCAATCAAGAGTCCTCAYTCAACCCTCGGAACTYCACACTCCATCTGTCACTTCGTTGCCTGTCGTCTGGGCCTTTTGCCATGTCTCCGTACTCTCCGAGGTTGTGGCTTCTGAATGTAAAGCCACCTGAAGCCCACTAGTTCCAAACACTTCCAGCCGAGTCCCATGATACGAAAGTCAAGCATGGCACAAAATTCCTCCCATAGTGTGGGGAGATATGGCTGGGAGAAAACGCCCCTCCAGGGATGTGGGAACTCAGAGGGCTCGGTCACTGCCTCGTATTCGATCACTGCCGGCGAGGTGGACCTCTTGGCCAAGTCCACCAATCCACCCCAATAAGAGCCATCAGTGAGGTAGTAGGGAACCGGAGGCTTTGGATAGTCAGTGAACAGCTTAGGACCAAAGTTATAGACTAGCTTTGTATTCCTTTGGAGCCTCTCCGCTTTCAACAGCACGTACCCAGCTGCTGCTGCCCACACCTCATCAAAATGAGGATGTGTCTCATTCCCTTTTTTCAGGTAGATCCGCAGGTCGTTGACCATGCCTATTGCAAACTCCGTGAGTGCAATGAAGATTGACAGATCTTCACGCTTGAAACCATCGATCCTGACATATTTGTAAGAAAAACTCTCTTTGGCTACGATCAGGTCGAGACTCTCAAGGACCGACTGATCAACAGTGATGGGCTCGATCTCTCTTATGTGTTTAGATAAACGATTACTCTCTGATAAAAGAAAAAGTAATTGAGTTTGACGCGGGGGGGGGGGGTATCCGCTGCTCGAGTGCCTACCAAATACTGTTCTGGACGCTGATCTGTGTGTTGTTCTCTGAATGCTGCTTCTGGAAACTGCTTTCCTGTAGTTGTTCCTGACTGCTGTTTCCGATTGTTGTTTCTAGTTGCAGTTTCTGGTTGCTGTTCTCCAGCTTTCAGTTGCTATTTGCTGTTTCTGATTGTTGATCTGATTGCTTTTCTGATTACTTGCTGGTCAGTTTACTGATCTTAATACGTTCTCTGAATGCTGATTATGATGACGATCGGACATAGAATGACTGTTGTTTGCTTGCCTGCTCGGTCGCTAGTCTGTTTGCTGGTCTGGTAGCCGCTTCAATACTGAAGGAAACAAAAATGGCAATTTTTGATGCTGCTAGGATCACCCGAGCTTGGCCCTAGCCTGTTCCACACTTTCTAGCATGGAACAGGTACTGTGCAGTTTGTTGTCAGGCCCGCTGAAATATATTACGTACTCGATATACTTCCTCTCACCTGCAATTCTAACTGCATGCTCCCTCTGCATTTCCGTGTTGATTCCCATGTCTTCAATGGCTTTTTTTTCCCATTCCTCTTTCTCTTCTCTGACTAGCGTGCTCTTTACTATTAGGATCTCGTCGTCCCTCATGTCTCCTTTATTACACGTAGATCCCACGACGGTNCATTCCTCTTTCTCTTCTCTGACTAGCGTGCTCTTTACTATTAGGATCTCGTCGTCCCTCATGTCTCCTTTATTACACGTAGATCCCACGACGGTCAGCCCCAAGTCCAGGGCAACTAACCACTGATCGGAGATACACTGATGTCTTGAATGACAGCTGATGGGTATTGGCCGAATGTAGTTTGCTTACTATTGTTCCCTGTTGATTGTTGTTTGAGCACTTGTTTAGAAGATGTTTTCCCACTGATTGGCGATGGGATAACAATTGAGCAATAGTTAAGTAGCAACGTGGAAAAGATAGAACACTGTTCCAAGCCCTGACTTCTACACAACGTGCCGTTCGGAGCCCTGAGAACTTCCAAACGCTTTATCTGAGTTTTGAGCACTCGTCAAGATACCTTTTCTGAGCCCTGAGTACAGTTGTGAACGCTGTCTGAATGTATTCTGAAAATTATATGAGTTTCGCTAAGGTAATGTCCGAGTCTTGCTTGAGTAATGTCTGAGTTTCACTTGAGTAATGCCTGAGTATTGCTCGAGTAATGTCTAAGTATTGCTTGAGTAACGTTTGAGTATTGCTTGAGTACTGTCTGAGTATTGCTTGAGTAATGTCTGAGTATTGCTTGAGTAATGTCTTAGTGATTTGAGGGTGCCTGCTGACCCGATTATGGGTCACCAACGTATTGACAATTTTCGCGACCGAAAAGACCAGGAAAACTAAAGACCTCGACGTGGACAACAATTGTACAAAACGCATTGATGATCCTTGATTGCAGTCTCCATCGCAGGTTGAGAGTCACATGAGGAGGGCGAGACAGACGGCTGTCAGCGCGGAAGCCCCACTCAGCGAGCGCGATCCCCTCCAAGAAGCAAGTTGCACCTCCCTCTCGCTGGTCTGTCGTTATTATCCCCGTTCCTTCAGGCTCCTCTGCTACAGATATGCGCACCGTCTGAACGTGAGTAACAGGCTGACATTCGCATACGTTGACCTTTTCCCTCGCTCCCCTGGTTCCGCCACATGTAGCCTGCGTACACGCGTAACTGCCTTGGGCTAAGTCCCTTCCGCTCTCTTCCCTTGACTGTCGTGTCTCTTTCTCCTCTCAATTTCGTGGGGTCTAAACGAGGCGTCGTGCAAGCTTGTACGAAAAAGGTTGACGTCAGTCGCGCTCCGCACGCTCGTCTCGTTCCCGCTCACACACACTCTTTCCCTCTTCTTCGTTGACTGCCTTTTCTCGCCCTCTAGCCTTGCCACATGCAGCCTCTCCACAAGCGTCACCGTCCTCGCCCCTTCAGACCTGTCGTTTCCCCCTGCTCTGCTTCTCACCCGTCCCGCGGCCTCTGGGCGTCAGCTGTCGAGAGCTGGCCTCGGGTCCCTCTTCCACCGGCTTCAGAGCCCGGTGATGCCTCTGGATCTCTCCTGGTCTGTTCCAGGACCTGAGATCCGTCTCTCGATCTGCGTCACTCGTCTCACTTTCCCCTCCTGAGTCTCTGTCCTGGTGGACCTGTTCCAGGTCCGC
>BFEA01000461.1:1211022-1222845 GCA_003427395.1 Chara braunii | reverse complement strand
CTCAGATCCTACTGTATCTGGCCTCCAATATAGCTAGGTCCTACTATGCGGGGCTTAGATGCACAGGCTCGGTACAGGTGATATTCAAAGGGTCAGGCCTGCGTAGGCCGCAATACCACCACCTGAAATCGAAACCCAAACAGTTGGCCTCCCTACGAAGTGACGGGGAGCGAGAGTGAACCCGCTTCCTAAAATAGGTGAATTAATAATAACAGTAATAATAGTAGGCGAACAGCTATCGCCGAATTACTCCGGACTAAAGCAACGGCCTTGATCCGTGTACCGACCAGGTGTTCCATTTTCTTTTCTCTTTTAAATTTCATTTCCTTGTCCATCCTTTACTCCGTTTTTATTTTCTTCCCGACAGCTACCTGTTTTTTCTTTTTATGCATCTGACCCATAATGAAGCAGAAGGGCATTCGGCGCGCAGTAGAAAAGACTGCACCAGCCTCTTCGCTCTCGCGTCCCAGGGCGAACCCGACGGCTACCACGACCACAGGCCGGTTGTGCGCTGCTGTGCAGCAGGGTGCCGAGCCTGCGTGGACCAATGGAAGTCCTGTGGCGCACCCTTTTGTCAAGGGCACAGCCACCAGGACTGGTATGAGCCGAAGCACAGCCTGGGCACTAACAACAACGGAAACCCAAGACACGTCTACAGGCCGAGGCACCGACGCGAGGGACTGTACCAAGCAGGGACTTGGTACACGGAGGAGGGCCGGGACACCGCGCCCTCCGACACCGGGAAGAAGAAGGTAGTAAAGTCCACGGGTCAGAGCGACCAAGGCACACCTGCGTGGGTGAAGCTTGGTTTAGAATACGAGGTGTGGAGAGACCGAGTTGCTAGGGGCACGTGCATGAACTGCGGCAATTATGGCCACACGTCTAGAACGTGTCGAGGCAAGAAAGTCTTGACGACGGTAGCCTCACCAACGGTGGTGGGACTTTCTTCAAACTCTGGCGGTGCTTCTGCGAGCACTTCGCAGGGAAACACCTTGGGCCAGTAGGAGTATTAGCCGCTCTTACTCGCGCTGAAGTGGTAACGTTGCCTTCTCCACTTCAGGCGTTGGCCAAGGCTAGAGACCCACGTATCGCCCCGCAGACACATTCAGACCCACGTATCGCCCCGCAGACACATTCAGACCCACCGACGCTCTGTTTGAGAGATGTGTCTGAGGCCCTAGAGGAAATAAAAGACTGAGTGGTCAGGGAAGGACCCCAGGGACTCTTGGGCGATGATAAGTAGAGGTCCAGGGGGTGAACATTTCGTGGTAGAAGTTGATGTAGGTGGCCGAAAAGTGGACGTTTGCAGACATAGGCTCTACGCGAAATTTCATCAGTCGTGCTTGTGTGGATAGACTACGATTATGGGACCAAGTGCACCAGCTTAGCAGAACTGTAGCTTCTACACTGGCCAACAAGCACCAAATGTTGGTAAAAGACTACGTCAAGGACGTAATCTGCACCTTCTCCTATGGAGGAGGGGAAGTGAGTCATAAAATCTTCTTCCTGGTTAGTGACTAACTGCCCTTTGATATGCTCCTAGGTATGTACTACCTCGAGGTTGCGCAACCGCAGTTTGACTGGGATAGAAAGGTCTTGATTCACAAATTGCCCAACGGTAGATCTGTTAGATTGCAAAAGTTCAAAGCTAGCGGTCTGATAGAAAACTACGGGTGCATGTGTGCATCATCCTTCTATAACTATTATAAACAGAATCGCGAGGAAGGCATGTATCTAGTATTTATCTCTGAGAAAGGGGAGGCCGTTAAAACACCCGGAAAGATAGAATCAGTCGTCGCACAATATTCAGACCTATTTTAGGAGCCCACAGGCGTGGTGGAAAGGGAGGTTCTCCATGCAATAGAGGTTGTCCCAGGTAGCAAGGTGCCTAGAGGACGGATCTATAGGATGTCTCCTGCAGAGTTAGACGAGCTTCGCCACCAGCTCAAGGAGCTCACAGAGAAGGGATGGATTCGGCCTAGTACCTCCCCTTACGACGCTCCAGTCCTATTCGTACCGAAGAAGGGAGGTACCTTGAGGATGTGCATTGACTATAGGGGCCTCAATGCCATCACCGTTAAGAACGCGGAGCCCCTACCCCGCATCGACGACCTCTTGGATAGAGTGCAGGGATGCCGATACTTCACCAAGATAGATTTGAAGTCCGGATACCATCAAATTGCCATTAGGCCTGAGGATCAACACAAAACCGCATTTCAGACCAGGTACGGTCTTGTACGAGTTTGTGGTGATGCCCTTTGGACTATGCAATGCACCTGGTACGTTCCAGCATGCGATGAATAGGATTTTTCATGACTACTTGGACAAGTTTATCGTTGTGTACCTCGACGATATTCTCATCTTTAGTAGGACTGTAGAGGAGCACGCTGAGCACTTGAAAACAGTGCTAAGTCTCCTCACACAACACCAATACAAGGTAAACTTGGAGAAATGGGAGTTTGGTTGCACCAAGATTTTGTACTTGGGTCATGAAATCTCAGCAGATGGATTGTGGCCGGATGATGCTAAGGTGGCCAGCATACGTGACTGGCCCAGACCTCAGACCGTTACCGAGGTCAGATCATTTTTGGGGATGACGGGCTACTATCGTCCGTTTGTGAAGAACTATAGTACTATAGCTTCCCCATTGACATATCTTACTCGACTGGACACCCCTTGGGAGAGGAATGAAGAGTGTGAGGCAGCCTTCAGGAAATTGAAGTATGCCCTGACACACTATGAGGTTCTTAAACTTCCTGATAAGCCGTTTGTCGGGACCACAAACGCCAACCAATATGGCATAGGCGCGGTCCTTACCCAAAAGGAGGGGCCCAAGTTGAGACCTATCGAGTACATGAGCAAAAGATGCCATCTCAGAAACTAGCTAAGTCCACTTATGAGCGTGAGCTCTATGCCCTGTACAGAGCGCCGGTACATTGGAGACACTATCTCCTTGGCAGATTCTTCTACGTGAGATCGGACCATGAGACCTTGCGCTGTATTAAGACACAGCCAGTCCTCTTTGACGCATTGAAGCGATGGATTCAAGTGATAGACATGTATGACTATCAACTTGATCCAATCAAGGGAGAGTACAACAAAGTGGCGGATGCGTTATCTCGCCAGGCGGATTATCTGGGTGCACTAGTGACTGAATTTGGCATATCTAGCGAGTTAACTCGATCATTGGTGGATGCCTATCAGCAAGATCGAGTTATGTCTGAGATCATCCGTAGATTCCAAGCAAAGGACAAAAAGACTTTGGACGAATTTACGATGGTGGACAGGTTGCTGTTTCTTGAGAAGGCAGGGAATAAAAGGTTGTGTGTTCCCAGTAGTGAGTCGTTGAATAGTTTATTTTTAGGAGAATGCCATGATGCAGCTGGTCATTTTGGCTACAAAAAGACATTTGCGAGGATCAGGGTCCTCGGTAGGCCTAAGGGGCCCTGTTTGCAGCATTGCCCGCCCTAAGTGAAGGCGGGCCTGACATATCGCAAGAGGCCCTCGACTGTCAATTTCATATTTGGGGTCCAGGCACTTGCGACACGCCAGTTGGTTGAGAGAAACTCAGGCCGGCCAACAAAGACATTTCCACAGCCCTCCGGGCTTTTCCAAAGAATGCAGGCCCTGGGCGTGATTCGCAGCCTCATACAGAGACAGTTGGGCGCCCAACCGAACGAGGCCCAACAGCCCACTAGCTGCTGTACACAGGCAGCCTCCTGGGGCCTTCTGGAAGCTTCTGGGCCCAGGCCGGGGCAGCCAGGCGGGGCAAGCAGGCCAGCTATTTCCATAAAGGAAAGAGCTCTCCGCTGACAGCCTCATTCGATCACTTGCTGGCTGCCGGCGGCGCTGTTGGAGCGATTGCTCGCGGGCTGGCTGCCACATTGGAGCAAGAGGCTGCGCACGTGCGGTCGTTTGTGGGAGCAGGGCGCTGCTGAGGGCAGCGCCATAGCCAGCCTCCATAGCGGGCTGGGCTTGGATACACAGTGAGGCGCAGGGGTGGTCTTCGGGNGCGCTGCTGAGGGCAGCGCCATAGCCAGCCTCCATAGCGGGCTGGGCTTGGATACACAGTGAGGCGCAGGGGTGGTCTTCGGGTGCAAGAGAGGATAGGTGTGGGTGTAAAGTCAGGGAAGCGCAAAGGATGATGATGATGATGATGTGAGGGCTTTTACCTTGTATTGGCGATGGTCAGCATATGGGCGACATCTTCAAGTACTTCGGGTTGCCGCTGATGTCAACAGTTGCATTGTCTATTATTAGGTTGATCGTAGTTGTGTAGGAGTAGGCTGGGCGCTGAGTGCCAAGTAGGAGTGTGAAGGGACTTGACTCTTGTGTTGCTGAAGGAGAGAGAAAGCTTTCCATGACATTGGTTTTCAGTACTACGAACCTCCATTGGTGTATTATTTGGTGCAATGCTGCTCTCTGGACAGAGTGTGACTATCTGGCTTTTAATGTGATGGTGTAATCTGGATTTGTCATCTCGCTGTTGCTTATTTTCCTTGCAATTTGGTATCGGACCTGGTTCATATTGTGCTTCATTGGTTCTTCGCAATAGCTATTGGTGCTACGCATGAGGTGTGGGGCAGTGATAAGGCATTGGCGTTGAACATTAGGCGGCCCAGGGTGTGGGCGTGCCAGGGAGCTTTGTGGTGACATACGGTGTGTATGTTGGATGATGAGAGCTGGCATATTAAGCCGAGGTGGAACCGCATTCTGCTGTTGGTTGTGCCGAGGCAAAGACGTGTCATCATAATTGCACATCAGGTTGCCGGTGAGAAATTTGTGGTTGGGGGCAGTATTTATGAGGTACGTTGCTCTCTTACCGTGAGGAAGTGAGTTTTGTCTTGAGAGTCCTGTCGATGTGAGGTGTCGCGAGCGCTCAACCTTGAGAGTCGACATTCTTCCTGGGCAGCAGACTGGTGGGAGACGGGCGAAGCCTCTGAAGGGCCCTGGACGAAGCACTCGGGTCACTGTCACCATGCCAACCCGCTGGGACTAGCACACGCATGCTTTGCCGCAAGTCCTTGGTTCTGCTGCTTGCGCAATCGAGGTCATGCAGGGCATGCCAGCCCTTTGGGACAGACGCTTTCCAAACCGTCTTTAAACATTTCTGGCTGGGGACTCGGAATTGAATCTGGTTGTGATCGTCATAATTCCTGAGGAGATGGGGGCTCTCCTTAAATCCCTCCTGATCAGCCAGATCAACCGGGTGTAAGGCTCGTTGCATGCGAGGGTAAATAAAGTGCAGGGGCTGGCAGGTTCGGCGTTGACTTGGGGCACAGGGGTGGGCCGGATTGCACACCTTCAGACACGTTGCTCAACCAGATGCTCAGGAGCTTGACATAAAGTGACCACTCAAGAAGGATACAGGGAATTGTCTAACAACTGACAGACAACTACAGACAGACTAGGTCTTTGATGTATTGCAATCTGTCCTAGGGTAATCTAAAAATATATTTAATATATCCTGTAGGACCTGACATTAGTTGTTACTATATCACCTAACTGTTTTTGTTCCATCCGACCGAAACTAGTTGTGATTCATAATCGGTTGTGTGTAAAGGATTCAGTGTGGATTCTAGTTTAGATCACACACACTGTAGCTCATGCGTGATGCAAGCACTAGTGAGGAGGAGTTGTTAGTGGACGACCGTAGGACTACTCGCGGGACTGCCCGTAGTCGACCCTTGACATTCTTGGAGTTAGGTCCAGGAGACGAGAGAAGATTGCGGAGAGAAGCTAGAGAGAGAGCAGCGGCAAGAAGAGCGAGGGCAGCTGAGGATAGTGCTAGGACTAGAATTTCAGCTTGCACCGGTGGAGCCATGGCAACTTCATCTACTATGTCACAAACCTCTTCACAGTCCACGTCGTCAGGAGTCAGTCAGAGTGGTTCTCAGGGGTCCATTAGCCAGACTGCTAGTTTGCGAGTCAGCCAACAAACTCAACTCACGCCGGAGGATTTAGAAATCCGGCAAGTTGAAGAACTTCAGGATGAGCTACAGCGGCAGTTGGACGAAGCAACATAGAGAAGAAGGAAAGCAATCGTGAGAAAAGTTAGACTAGGTAGTAGAAGAGAGGAGCTAGGCAGACTGGAAGGACTAGATGAGGCGGCATTAGACCCTGTTGTTCGTGTGCTGCGTAATGCTTTACTATCGGTGGCAGAAGCGCAGAATGTCCTACAGGAATTGCTGGCCGAATTGGTTGTAGGCCAGAAACAAATCCTGGCTGAACTTCGGGCTCCTCATTCAATGATGAGGCAGTCACATTTTGCTTTAGTTCCCCCTGCGGGTGCAGGTCCTTCATCGATGCCGTAACCCACAGGGCCAACTTTCTCTCCTATGTTTGGCATGCCCCCTCCAGGTGGTTTAGTCGCAACTAGTGGTCCGGTTCATAGAGTCTGAGCCGTACCGTCTACGACAGTGGTCACTATAGTCCCACTGTCAAGCCAGGATCAGGTTAGTGTGCAACAGCCTGTTCCAGTGGCTATGCAACCGCTGCAGCAAGCCCTTGGGCCCATGCAGCCTATGCAGTGGATGCCTAAGATACCTTTGATGAGTCCCAAACCCTTCTCTGGAGATAGGAAGAAGTATGAGGACTTAGACACCTAGGTGAGGACTGTGCCTACTTATGTGAGGCACAAGCTCACCAGGCTAGAGCAAAAAGTTGTAGTGGCTGCCTCCTTTTTGGAGGGTTCAGCAGCCCGCTAGTTGAATGGTCTAGTGCAGCAGCAGGGCTACGGTCAAAACTTCGATGCCTGGGCACAGGCTCAAACATTGGAAGAGTTCATACTGTCCGTGTACAACAGGTGGCATGACCCACAAGGAGCTCAGAAGGCCACCGATGCTATCAACTGTCTTTGTTCCCGCAGGTTCAACAATGTTAAAGAGCTAACGGACACTGTAGAACGTTTACTCGTGGTACCTGGTGTGCGTTTTGACCAGCAGGTTCTCCTGACGGATTACCTAAGGTGCGTGCCTGCAAAAGGTAAGGACCAAGCTGGTTGATGAGGCCTATGTCGAACAACACACGTTCGCTATTTTTAGTAAGAAAGCTCTTGACATAGAGGCAAAGCTGGGATTCCGCGCATCAGGCATCTCACGATGGTAGGAAGAGACTTCCCCAGGACTGGAAGAAGAAGGGTCAGTTGATGTTTGTTGACCATGATGGTCAAATGAAGGAGATTGACGATTTCCCAGACCTTGGGGAGCTGACAGAGCAGGATGGGGCCAGTGAGATTTCGGATGGGGGAGTCGTGGCGCCTATCAAAGAAAAGGCTAGGGGGACCGGGAAGAAGACAGTAGTACGGTCCACGGGTCAGGACGACCAAGGAACAACCGCTTGGGTAAAACTTGGTTTAGAGTATGAGGTTTGGAGGGACAGAGTTGCTAGGGGCACATGCATGAATTGTGGCAACTATGGCCACACGTCGCGAACGTGTCGAGGCAAGAAAGTCCTTAGGAGGGTAGCCTCACCAACAGTCCTTGGCAGTGCTTCTGCGAGCACTTCGCAGGGGAACTCCTCAGGCCAGTAGGAGTGTTAGCCGCTCTTACTCGCGCTGAGGTGGAACGTTGCCTTCCCCACTTCAGGCGTTGGCCAAGGCTAGAGACCCACGTATCACCCGGCAGACACATTCAGACCCACGTATCGCCCCGCAGACACATTCAGACCCATGTATCGCCCCGCAGACACATTCAGACCCACCGACGCTCTGTTTGAGAGATGTGTCTGAGGCCCTAGAGGAATTAAAGACTGAGTGGTCAGGGAAGGACCCCGGGGACTCTTGGGCGATGATAAGTAGAGGTCCAAAGGGTGAACATTTCGTGGTAGAAGTTGATGTAGGTGGCTGAAAAGTGGACGCCTTCGCAGACATAGGCTCTACGCGAAATTTCATCAGTCGTGCTTGTGTGGATAGACTACACTTAGGGGATCAAGTGCAGCGGCTTAGCATAACTGTAGCTTCTACGCTGGCCAACAAGCACCAAATGTTGGTAAAAGACTATGTCAAGGACGTAGCCTGCACCTTCTCCTATGGAGGAGGGGAAGTGAGTCATATAATCTCCTTCCAGGTTAGCAACGAACTGCCATTTGATATGCTCCTAGGTATGTACTACCTCGAGGTCGCGCCATAGAAAGGTATTGATTCACAAATTGCCCCATCCCTTCTCTCTGAGCTCCTTGAGCTGGCGGAGAAGCTCATCTAACTCCGCAGGAGACATCCTATAGATTCATCCTCTAGGCACCTTGCTACCTGGGACAACCTCTATTACATGGAGAACCTCCCTTTCCACCACGCCTGTGGGCTCCTAAAAAAGGTCTGAATATTGTGCGACGACTGATTCTATCTCTGGGGGTGTTTTAACGGCCTCCCCTTTCTCAGAGACAAATACTAGATACATGCCTTCCTTGCGATTCTGTTTATAATAGTTATAGAAGGATGATGCACACATGCACCCGTAGTTTTCTATCAGACCGCTAGCTTTGAACTTTTGCAATCTAACAGTGCTCCAATCCTATTCGTACCGAAGAAGGAATGTACCTTGAGGATGTGCATTGACTATAGGGACCTCAATGCCATCACCGTTAAGAACGCGGAGCCCCTGCCCCACATCGACGACCTCTTTGATAGAGTGCACGGATGCCGGTACTTCACCAAGATAGATCTGAAGTCCGGATACCATCAAATCGCCATTAGGCCTGAGGATCAACACAAAACCGCGTTTCAGATCAGGTACGGTCTGTACGAGTTTGTGGTGATGCCCTTTGGACTATGCAATGCACCTGGTACGTTCCAGCACGCGATGAACAAGATTTTTCATGACTACTTAGACAAGTTTATCGTCGTGTACCTGGACAATGTTCTCATCTTTAGTAGGACTGTAGAGGACCATGCCGAGCACTTGAAAACAGTGCTAGGTCTCCTAAGACAGGACCAGTACAAGGTTAACTTGGAGAAATGCGAGTTTGGTCGCACCAAGATCTTGTACTTAGGTCATGAAATCTCAGCAGATCGATTGAGGCCGGATGATGCTAAGGTGGCCAGCATATTTGACTGGCCCTGACCTCAGACTGTTACCGAGGTCAGATCGTTTTGGGGGATGACGAGCTACTATCGTCCGTTTGTGAAGAACTGTAGTACTATAGCTTCCCCATTGACAGATCTAACTCGACTGGACACCCTTCAGGAGTGGACTGAAGAGTGTGAGGCAGCCTTCAGAAAATTGAAGTATGCCCTGACACACTATGAAGTTCTTAAACTTCCTGATCCTGATAAGCCATTTGTCGTTATCACAGACGCGAGCCAATATGGCATAGGCGCGGTCCTTGCGCAAAAGGAGGGGCCCAAGTTGAGACCTATCAAGTACATGAGCAAAAAGATGCCATCTCAGAAACTAGCTAAGTCCACTTATGAGCGTGAGCTCTATCCCTGTACAGAGTGTTGGTACATTGGAGACACTATCTCCTTGGCAGATTCTTCTACGTGAGATCTGACCACGAGACCTTGCGCTGGATTAAGACACAGCCAGTACTCTTTGACGCATTGAAGCGATGGATTCAAGTGATAGACATGTATGACTATCAACTTGATCCAATCAAGGGAGAGTACAACAAAGTCGTTGATGCGTTATCTCGCCGGGCGGATTATCTGGCCGCACTAGTGACTGAGTTTAGCATATCTAGTGATTTGACTCGATCGTTGGTGGACGCCTATCAGCAAGATCCAGTTGTGCCTGAGATCATCCGTAGATTCAAGGCAAAGGATAAAAAGACTTTTGTTGTTTCTTGAAAAGGCAGGGAATAAAAGATTGTGTGTTCCCAGTAGTGAGTCTTTGCGTAGTTTAGTTTTAGGAGAATGCCATGATGCAACTGGTAATTTTGGATACAAGAAGACATCAGCGAACTTAGTACAGAGATTCTGGTGGCCCTTTATGATGTTAGATGCAAAACACTATGTTGAAACCTGCCAGGTTTGTGAAAGGGACAAACCAAGGACTCAGGCACCGCTTGGGCTGATCAAGTCCTTGCTGACTCCTGAAGGACAGAGTGTGTCTATGGATTTTATGGACACCCTTGTGACCAGCAGGTCTGGAAAGAGACACATCTTCATTATAGTGGATCGTTTTTCTAAGTATGTCAGACTAATCGCTATGCCTGAAAGTGCTAAAACTGACCACGTCATCAAACTGTTTATGGATAATTGGGTACGTGATTTCGGTTTGCCTATTAATAGTGATAGGGATGTGAGATTCACAAGTGAATTGTGGCAGTCAACCGCTGAACAGATGGGCACAAAACTCCAAATGACCTCAGGGAATCACCCTGAGTCAAATGGCCAGGCAGAACAGATGTACCGGGTAGTACAGCACCTGCTTCGGCATTATATTAAGCCAAGTCAGGATGAATGGAACGAGAAGTTACGGCTCGTCGCCAGCCTGTACAACAATGCTGTGCATAGTACTACCGGTATGACTCCCAACCAGTTACATCTTGGTTGGAAGCCCAGAACTGCACTTGACTTTCTGCTACCAGAAAGACAACCCACTGCAACACCTGGCAGCATAGACTTTGCTGTCAAATTTGAACAGATGCTGCAGCAGGCCGTTAAACATATTAAAAAGTCTCATGATGCTATGATTGCATCTGAGAATAAGCATAGACGGCCCTCTAACTTTCAGGTAGGTGATAAGAGTCTGGGTAAAGTCATCTGAACTAGGTCAGGAGATGGGGATATCCAGAAAACTGATGCCACAGTATTTTGGGCCTTGGGAGATCTTGGACATTGTAGGGGATCAACCAGATGGGCCGTCATACGTGATTCGTATTCCTGCACACCTACGCACTTACCCTGTGTTCCATGCTTCCAAGTTGGCACCTTTCGCTGCTACAGAGCAGTTTCCTTCAAGAAGGTCAATGCTGCCCCCAACCATGGATGGCGAGGTGGACATCGACCAGATCGTGGAGCACCGAGTGATGCCTGTTCCTCGATCATCAGGCAGAGGGCGCCCTCCTAAACCGAGAATGCAGTATCGTGTGAGCTTCAGACATCACCTCGATCCCAAGGAAGATCGCTGGTTCACACGAGAGGAACTCATGAGAACAGCACCTCAAGTGATTGCAGGCTATGAAAGAGAATGGAAAGGGAAGATGCCTGCAGAATAAGAGACTTCTCAGAGGACTAACGAAGTAAAGGAGGAGGGAATTCGAGGATCAGGGTCCTCGATAGGCCTAAGGGGCCCTGTTTGCAGCATTGCCAGCCCGAAGTGAAGGCGGAGGTGCCCGCCCTAAGTGAAGGCGGGCCTGACATATCGCAAGAGGCCCTCGACTGTCAATTTCATATTTGGGGTCCAGGCAGTTGCTACGCGCCAGTTGGTTGAGAGAAACTCAGGCCGGGCAACAAAAACATTTCCATGGCCCTCCGGGCTTTTCCAAAGAATGCAGGCCCTGGGCGTGATTCGCAGACTCATACAGAGACAGTTGGGCTCCCAACCGAACGAGGCCCAGCAGCCCAGTAGCTGCTGTACACAGGCAGCCTCCTGGGGCCTTCCGGAAGCTTCTGGGCCCAGGCCAGGGCAGCCAGGCAGGGCAAGCAGGCCAGCTATTTCCATAAAGAAAAGAGCTCTCCGCTGGAGGCTCATTCGGTCACTTGCTGGCTGGCGGCACCGCTGCTGGAGCAATTGCTCGCGGGCTGGCTGCTGGCATCGGAGCAAGAGGCTGCGCACGTGCGGTCGTGTGTGGGAGCAGGGCGCTGCTGAGGGCAGCGCCATAGCCAGCCTCCATAGCGGGCTGGGCTTGGATACACAGTGAGGCGCAGGGGTGGTCTTCGGG
>BFEA01000461.1:1184081-1201346 GCA_003427395.1 Chara braunii | reverse complement strand
TAAGTTCTTGTGGTACAATCCTTTTTCGATCAGGTGGCGTAATTTGGCCCGCTTGGAGAGGTTTGTTTTCTCTGCTTCTACTGTATCTTTCCCTCYCTGTTCTGGCTGGGAGTCGGGTGTAGCCTGTTGTGTACCCTTGTTTGGGGGTGGCTGGTCCGGGGGGTGTGGAGGGGACTCTTCCGGAGGCTCACCTGTTTCTTCGGATGTTTTAGGTGTTTCCGTGGTGGTGTGGGGGGCTGACATTTTTTATGCACAATATTCCAGATTCTGTTCAACGACTGTTGCCAATCAGTTTCCTGGGATAGACCTTGCTCCAGAGCCAGTTTCAAGCTTGGGCTTTCGTCTAGTAAGGATAAAAGTTGTACGTAAGCTTCATCCCAATATGCTTCTCTTTGGCCTGTGTATAGGATCCGGAGCTGGCTGATTAGCCATTCTGCCAGATTCCTTAGCCTGGTCTCAATATCTTCCCCCTGCGATCCCCAAGCTTCTGGAGTACTGTCCGTCATTTCCTCGTCCGTAGGGATTGCCGAAGGTTCCCAATCCATAGGACGAGGTTCGAAGGCCTGGAAAAGGGGTCCGTATCAGCCTCGTGGGAGGGTTCTGTTTTGGTGAGCTCTTGAGCAGAGCCCCCAGCTGTTCCCTCCGCTGGGGTGTGCCACCTAATCCCTTGGTGGCCCCCCTCGTCTAGGGCCAATTGTTCCTTGTGTCTCTGTATCATCCCCTCTTCCCCTTCCCCTGACCTTTTGATAATCTTCTCAACTTCGCGCACTTGGGGGGGTTCTGTTTTGGTGAGCTCCTGAGTAGTCCCCAGCTGCTCCCTCCCCTGGGGTGTGCAGCCTACCCCCCTGGTGCCCCCCCCCCCCCCGCCCCTCGAGAGCCGATTGTTCCTTGCGTCTTTGTATCGTCTCCTCTTCCCGTTCCCCCTTCCTTCCTCCCTCCTTCCCCCCCTTTATCCCCCGTGCGTTATATCTTCACCTAGGATCTATGGCTTTTTCTGTCCCTTGTCTTTCCCTCCTTTTGTCCTCTGTTGGGGATGTTCGTGGTGCCCAAGTTCCCCCAGCTGCTGTGTTGCTGTTTGTTTATCCCCTCCCAGGACCACCATCAACAAAGAACCAATCTCGATATCCTATCTGGGGCTCTGCGCCCAAACTACAAATGGCGGATCCTATCTAGCCAATCTACGCTGCCGCTGGTGACGTCAATAGCTCCCGAACTACAAGCAGATCTCGGCCAATGCCGTTCGCCTCAAGCACCAGGAATGTCTCTCGTATCACTCACAACCTCGATCCCCCACTCACAGATGCCACGTGCACCCAAGGACCACCATGCGCCCCATCCAGCTACAGCAGCGCAGCTCGGCTATGGCTGCCTGCTTATCCAGCTCGCCCGTGAGCGCATGAGCGCTGACTAGCGTTAGCGCAGCAGCGCTTACGCAGAATGTTGCCAGTGCCCGAATGAGGAATGCGTGGGCAGGCACTTTCCTAAATGGAAGTGACCTGCCTACTGCGTGCGGTCGGCCTGCACTGGGCCTCGGTCCAAAACCTTCCGGTAGGCCCCGTGAGGCTGAGCCCCAGTCGGAACGAAGCAGGCTTAGGGCCTGTGGTGGTTACTCTTGCCCAACTGCCTGCAGCCTGTGTTCGGCCCATGTTCCGTATCTGGCCCAAGGCCTGCCTCAGTGACATACAAAAAGGCAGCCTGGGCTTGGGCGCTCACAACCAACTGGCGCTGCGCAACTGCCTGAATTTCCCCAGTTGCGTGGTGACCCCAAAAATGGGCCTGCAGGCCTTGGTCGACCCTGCCTTCACTTAGGGCGACCGACTGTACTGAAAATAAGGCCGGGTAGGGCATATCAAGGCCTTGACCCTCGCATTCCCTCCTCCATACTTCGACAGTCCCTTGAGAAATCCCATTACTCAATCTGGCGCTTTCCTTTTTGCAGTGACTTCTCGTAGTGAGCGACAACCTGTGGAACAGTCTGCATCAGTTCCTCCCTGGTAAACCATTTGTCCTCCTTAGGATCAGTGTGATGTCTGAACCGAACGCGATACTGCAGCTTCGGCTTAGGAGGACGCCCTGCCTGTTGGTCTTGGAACTGGCATTTCTCTGTGGTCAACGATGTTATCGATGTCAACCTCTCCATCCATGGTTGGGGGCAGCATTGAACGACGAGAGGGAAACTGGTCAGTTTCCTTGAAAGGTGCAAGTTTGGAGGCGTGAAAGACAGGGTAAGTGCAAAGATGACCAGGGATCCGGATTACATAAGATGGACCATCCGGATCTCCCCCAACAACATCCTGAACCTCCCATGGTCCAAAGTACTATGGCATGAGCTTGCGGGAGATCCCGTGCTCCTGTCCTAGTTCTGAGGACTTCACCTTGACTATGTCCCCTACCTGAAATGTAGATGGGAGGCGGTGTTTGTTCTCAGACTCTATCATTGCCCCCTGTGCCTTGTGCATTTGTTCTACTGCCTGCAACATCAGTTGTTCATAATGATAGGCAAATTGAAGTGTGCCCGGTGCAGCAGTTGGCTGGTTGTTAGGTAGTAGAAAGTCTAGGGGCAGTCTAGGCTTGAAAGTCAGTGACTTAGTAGCAGACTGTTAGGGCTTGCCCCAGTGGAGCTGTGCACAGCGTTGTTGTACAGGCTGGCGAGGAGAGCAAGTTTTTCATCCCAGTCCACCTGATTGGGCTTAATGTAGTGCCGCAACAGGTGTTGTACAACGCGGTTCAGTTGCTTTGCTTGGTCATTCGCCTCTGGGTGGCTTTCGGAAGTCATCTGCAGTTGTGTTCCCTGTTCTGCAGCTGCAGCCTTCCACAATTAACTGGTGAATCAGACATCCCCGTCACTCACAATGGACTTAGAAAGCCCAAAGTCTCTGACCCAGTTCTCTTTGAACAACTTGATCACATACTCGGTCTTAGCTGTAACAGGCATTGCAACTAATCTAGCATACTTACTAAACCTATCCACAATGACAGAGATATTTCTCATTCCACTCTTGTTGGTGACCAGCGTGTCCATGAAATCCATAGACAAGCTCTCACCGGGCCTTTTCGAAATCGGAAGGGGCTTGACAATCCCAAGAGGGGCCTAGGTACGTGGCTGGTCTCTCTGATACACTTGACAAGTCTCCAAGTACAACTTCGCATCTTTCATCATTGTGGGCCACCAAAACCATTGCAGCGGATTTGCTGCAGTCTTCCGATACCCAAAATGTTCGGTGGCATCATGACATTCGCCTAAAAATAAACTACGCAAAGACTCCTGATTTGGAGCACACAAGCATTTATTCCCGGCCTTCTCAGGAACAGCAGGCTGTTGACCAACACAAACTCGTCAGCAGTTGCTTTGTCTTTTGCCTCGAGTCTACGCATGATCTCGGCCGTAAACGGATCCTCGCGATAGGTTTCCACCAAAAACTGGGTAACATCGTCCGCAAGCCCAAATTCAGTGACCAGCGCACCTAGGAAGTCTGGCCCACGCGAGATCAGCAACCTTGTTATACTCCCCCTTGATGTATTGGGGCTCAAAGTCATATTGCTCTATGACTTCGATCCATCGCTTCAGAGCATCGGAGAGTACCGGTTGAGTCTTCATCCACCTCAGGGTCTGGTGACCAGTCTTGACGTAGAAGAAGCAACCAAGGAGGTAGTGCCTCCAGTGAGTCAATGCTTTGTAGATCATGTAGAGTTCCTTCAGAGGGCATCTTTTTGGATATGTACTCTATTGACCTTAACTTTTCCACCTCCTGCTGCGCAAGTACGGCACCAATGCCATATTGGCTGGCATCCGTGGTTACGACAAATGGTTTGTTAGGATCGGGCAGTTTCAAGACCTCATGGTGAGTGAGGGCATGCTTCAGATGTCTGAAAGCAGCCTCACACCTGTCTGTCCAATCCGAAGGGGTGTCAAGGTTAGGTTTGTCAATAGGGCGGCCACTATGCTATAGTTCTTGACAAAATTACGATAGTAGTCGGTCATCCCCTAGGACCTCATCTCAGTCACAGACTGAGGACGCGGCCAGTCACGAATGATGGCCACCTTGGCGTCATCGGGCTTCAATCCCTCCACGGAAATCTCATGACCGAGATACAAGATCCGGGTGTGACCAAACTCACATTTCTCCCGATTGATCTTGAACTGGTGCTGCTGAAGGAGACTAAGGACTTCATTTAAATGGCCGACGTGCTATTCGACAGTCCTACTGAAGATACGTATGTCATCAAGGTACACGAGGACAAACTTGTCCAGATAGTCATGAAAGATCCTGCTCATCGCATGCTGAAAGGTGCCAGGAGCATTGCAAAGGCTAAAAGGCATCACCACAAACTCGTACAAACCGTACCTGGTTTGAAATGCGGTTTTGTGTTGATCCTCGGGCCGTATTGCAATCTGATGGTACCCGGACTTCAGATTTAGCTTACTGAAGTATCCCTACCTGGTTTGAAATGCGGTTTTGTGTTGATCCTCGGGCCGTATTGCAATCTGATGGTACCCGGACTTCAGATCTAGCTTACTGAAGTATCGACACCCTTGCACTCGGTCCAACAAGCCATCGATGCACAGTAGGGGCTCTGCGTTCTTTACTATGATGGCATTGAGGCCCCTATAGTCAATGCACATCCTCAAGGTTCCCCCCTTCTTTGGCACAAATAAGACGGGAGATCCGTAAGGGGAAACACTTGGTCGGATCCAGCGTTTCTCTATAAGTTCCTTGAGCTGCCAGCGAAGCTCGTCAAATTCCGTTGGAGACATCCGATAGATCCTACCCTTCAGAATGCTGGACCCTGGGATAATCTCTATCGTGTGGACGACCTCCCTCTCAACAACTCCCTTCGGCTCTTCAAATAGATCAGGGTACTTAGCGACCACTCCCTCTATCTCTGGCGGCATTATCACCGGCTCGCCTGCTGCAGAGACAAACTAAGTACATACCCTCCTCTCGATTCTGCTTGTAATAATTATAAAACGCAGTCGCACACATGCACCCGTAGGACTCGATCAAACTACTAGCTTTATACTTTAGCAATCTGGCGGTCCCCCCATTGGGCAGCGTGTGTTCAATTATTTTTTGGTCCCAGTCAAATTGGGACTGAGCAACCGAAATATAGTACACACCTAACAAGATGTCCATTGGGAGCTCATCGCTTACTAGGAACGAGACGCGATGCTTAAGTTCCCCTCCCACGTACGGGAAGCAACACTCAACGCCTTTAAGGTAGTCGTTGACTACCATGCGTTGTTTGTTGGCACAGGTCGACTCAGGCGCTACACTTGCCCCTGCAAGCACAACCTCTCAACGCACGAGCGACTAATGAAATTCCGCGTCCAAACAAGTGTCATAATAGGCCTCGACCTTTGCCGTTGCCGCAAGTCAGAGACGTGCGCTAGGTCGGGCGCCATAGCTGAAGTGCGCAGCCGCTGAAAACGAAGTCCACCATAGTTGCACTGCGGAGGAGATCGTCGCANGGCGCCATAGCTGAAGTGCGCAGCCGCTGAAAACGAAGTCCACCATAGTTGCACTGCGGAGGAGATCGTCGCAGTGCGTACCTGCAAGAGGACAAAGACGAGAGAGAGAGAAAGAGAGAGATTGAGCGATACAAGATTGGTTGTCACGTACTTGTTGCAGAGCGTTTTGCGGTCCAATGAATTGAAGAGGCGGCCATAGCCGCCGAGCTCGGCCACGGAGTAACGAAGGAGGATGTGAGAAGAGAGACTGAGAAGAGAGGGGAAACCATAGCCGAAGAGAAAGAGAGAAGTTGAAGCGGAGGTAGAAGAAGGGAGAGATTACAAACAAAAAACAAAAAAAAAGAGAAAGAAGGCGGCGAGGAAGAAGGCGGCGAGGAAGAAGGAAGGAAGGAGAAGGGTGGTGAAGAAGAGGAAGCCGGCAGCCATAGCCGGACGAGGAGTTGACCGGCAGAGTCGATTGGGAGTTGATCGGGGTTGACCAAGCGTTGACCAAGGCATTGACCAAGGCATTGACCGATGTTGATTAAGGCGTTGACCAAGGCATTGATCGATGTTGACTAAGGTGTTGACCAAGAGTGTTGACCACGATTTTGACCAAGCTGGAGCCGGTATAATCTCGCCAAG
Source organism: Chara braunii (assembly GCA_003427395.1). Lineage (NCBI taxonomy): Eukaryota > Viridiplantae > Streptophyta > Charophyceae > Charales > Characeae > Chara > Chara braunii. The sequence continues at coordinate 1,195,252 of BFEA01000461.1, read as the reverse complement.
CCTTCAACCTATCCCCTCGCCCTCTGGATGTGCACACACCCTATGGTACTTGCTGAGTCAAGTTTATCTGTCTCTTCTTTCAGCATCGAGTCTCTTCTGTCCAGGTGTAGGAACTCTGTGGACGAAGGATAGGGCCTTGTTGACCAAACGCGCATGGGCTGAGTTGGGCTAAAGGTTGTGTCTGGCGACTCGACTGTCCCGGAGGACACTAACCCTCCCAAGGACCGGTACTGACCGGTGGGCTGCTCGGTGTGGCACGGTAGGCCCAAAATCCGAGTTGTGGGCTGCACAACAGGCCGTCTAAGTCTTGAGAGGACTATCTGATCGCGTCGTCCTGTCTGCGATGTTAAACAATTCCTGAGGAGTTATGGGGGATCTCCTTAAGTGCCTCCTGATCAGCAGTGAGTCCCGTAGTGACAGCCTTAGAGTAGGTCCAGGCTAGTGACCCTAGTTGACCGGATCCTGTCCGAATTCTGTAGTCTATAGATTGAATCAGTAGGTTGTGTCAGTCAGGGGGTAGAAACCTAAGTGGTGAGGAGTGAAACTGTTGTTCAGTTGTGCATCTGACACCATGGTGGACACCCGTAGTGGGAAGAGTACTACCCCTTACACCCAGGCTCAAGAGGAGCAATTCGTCGCCATTTTAAGAGAGAGAAAAGAGAAGGAGAAGTTCCTCAAGCAGGCGAAGTTGAAGGCAATCGCAGAGGAGCAGGCGGCAAAGAAAAAGAAGTTGGAGGAGGAGATGATGAGATTACAGCAGGAGGAGGAAGAGAAAAAGAGGGCTGCCGAAGAATTAGTAGAGGAGGAGGAAGACTTGGAAGGAGAAGATCCCCTCGAGAGAAGGCGCACTGGAGACAGAGGGGAGAGCAGTGGCACGAAGGGAGAAGATGCGTGGGTGGAAAAGAAGATCAGTGAGTGGGTTGCTAATTTATCGTTGGGAGAGGACGAAGAGGCAATGTTATATGGAGAAAGAAGCCATAGCCAGGGAGCTGGAAGCTATGGAAGATCCCCTGGACCGCCAGACGCTAGAAAATGAAAAGAGTTTGGAGTGGGAATTGCGTCTGGCAAGGGAGAAGAAGAGGAGGAGGGAGGAGGCCAACTGGATGGCCAAGGAAGTGGAAAGGATACAGTCGTGTAAGCAAGAAGTGGGAGCACAGCAGGACACCCAGGCCAAATTAGACAAGATTGTGAGTTATCTAGAGATTTTGGGACAGGCTTGGATTGAGCAATACCAAGCTAGTAAGGGCCAAGAGGTGGCCCTCCATTCTATCCGAACCGCGTTTCGAGAGTTTGCGCGCGACATGGTGACCCACGTCGGGACGGAAGTGAGGAGGTTGAAAAAAGGCGCATACAAGTTCTGTGAAGGTGCCAAAGTAATGGCCACGACAGAGGCCAAAGCGCATCCGCGCAAAGAGCTTGTCAAGCTCAAGTTTCCAAATGTGTATGGCGGGAAATCTAAAGAAATTTCGATAAGTGGGAGGCTAGTGTTAATAGTTACGTATATTTACAACACATCGCACCTGAGGAGAAGGTCCTAGTAGCCTTCCATGTTGTGAAAGATGACGCGGCCAGTTTCGCTAGGTCCCTAGCGCGCGCAGCCAGTTGTGAGAACAACATGGTTGCTTATTCGAATGTCACCTCCCTTCCTCAATTCTTCAAACTCCTCCGTGAGCGATTCGCTGATCTTAGGAGAGGCGTCAAGGCCTCAGATAAACTGCAAACAATCCACTCACGACAGTGGAGGAGTGTGCAGACACTCAAGGCAGTCATGGACGACTTGGTAGCCGTCCCGGACCAGGGGGTCACTTAGGCCCAACTGGTCCAATTATTTTATCGTGCCATGCCAGAGCCCTTACGAGGGTACTTTTTCGACAAGAGTCAACAACCCACCATAACGTATGACGCACTGAGTAGAGAGGTGGTGTTGTACGAAGCGAAGTCCATGTCAGTGTCCACTTTCTGGCACAAGGACTTAGATAAGTGGAAAAAGTGGAAGGGTCGGACCATCTCAGGCCAAGTTAGGGCAAAGGATCATTTGATCCTCACCTTAGATGAGGGTGGTACCGACGAGGTCCCCTACAGTCAGATTGAGTGGGGGCTAGAGGAGGAGGATGATAGTAGTGTGGGCCAGGGGAGGACCTATGCTGCAATCGCGGCCGGAGGGAGGCCGCAAGGCAGAGGAGGAGGCCAGAGTCGGAGGGGCCAGGCCTTTGGTGGCCAAGGACAAGGCGCGTAGGGGGTTGGCGGCCAAAGGAACCGCCAAGAGGGAGGTAGGGGTCAAGGTCCCCCGCCAAATCGCTCACGTTCTAGTCGGTCGCCATAGAGAAGGGGTGGAGGATCACCTCAAAGGAGAGGAGGATGGCACCCAGGCTTCCCACAGGGCCGGCCATGGGAAGATTTGGGCCTGGACCAACGCGTATGGCAGCAACGTGTGGACCAGGTAGGGTCAGTGCATTTACTACGGTGACCCGACCCACATTATTAAATATTGCCCTAAGTATAGAGAGGCCCGATGGGCTGCCCAAGGGTCAAAATCCAGCTGCCGGTAGGGGTTGCAACTGCCCCTATAACAAGGCCATGCGGGGAAGTGAGAGCGTGCCAACAGGAAACTCCCACACCACATGAGCCTACGGCAGAGGTTGCGGGTCGGTGCCTAGTTAGTTGTCCAGAGACTGCTTGTATTAGCGTCTCTCTAGGCACTTCCCTCATAGGCGTGGCTGAAGAATTGAAGGAAAGGATGCCTGCCTAAAGTCTTCCCCCGAAGAAAACGCACGTGTGTTGTATATGAATATAACGCACGGGGTGCGTTGTATTCGCATACAACGCACGTGCATAATGGTACGGATTTTAGGCACTAACTTCGGAATAGCCCCCCCCCCCCCCCGCCCCCCCGAAAAAATCCAGTATATGTCGATACCTTTGCATGAATCGAGAAATGGTCACTCTCCACTACTCACCAAATATTATAAACGTAAAAAAAATAAAAAAATCTGAATGAATATTTTACCAGAAAATGGACACATGCATCACCACATTTTTTGTCTATTGTGCATGTGTAGAGCAGTGGAGCAAGGGCCCAACTGTACGTACCAATCGAAAAGCCGGGCACACTACTTGCTGAAAGTTACATTTGAATAGTCATGAAGTCTTGGATCCCCATCTTGGCCTGGCAAGAGAGAGAGAGAGGGGGCACAACACTCTAAATATGAGTGTGGCACTGCAGACGGGCACGGACGCCAGAGAGAGAGAGAGAGAGAGAGAGAGAGAGAGAGAGAGAGAGAGAGAGAGAGAGAGAGAGAGAGAGANGAGAGAGAGAGAGAGAGAGAGAGAGAGAGAGAGAGAGAGAGAGAGAGAGAGAGAGAGAGCAGGAGGAGCACTGCAGGGCACGCGTTTTTGAAAATGAGCAAGACGTTCTGTATGTTCTGTTTGAATAGAACACCCGTGTGTTCGAATAGAACACACGTGTGTTCTATTCGAGCAGAACATACGTGCGTACTATTTGAACGTGTGTACTATTTGGATTTCAGGGGCGACTTCAAGAAATCGACTTTTCCAGGGAAAGTTGAATAGTACATACGTGCGTTTTGTTCGGGGGAAGATTGTAGGCCAAAATGAAGAAGGAAAGCAAAGGACAACTAGTGTTAGTAGATGTAGAAGTTTTTAGAAGTCGAGTAGGAGCCCTTATAGACTCGGGGGCTACTCGTAGTTATATTAGTCGTAGGGCGCTGAAGAAGCTAAGGCTAGGGTTAAAAGTCTAGAAGTTAACAGACCCCATAGTCAGTGTCCTCGCAGAGAACCGCACGATGCGTGTTGAGGACTACGTAGAGGGAGTCTAGGCGTATTTTCGCCTAGAGAAAGATGGGAAGGTGGAGAAGGTTCTCCATTCCCTGACTCTCCTCGTACAGGATGACCTCCCCTTTGACATAGTCCGAGGTATGGACCGGGGAGAGGCAGTCGGGGCCACACTCCACTTGAGAGAGCATGAGTGTAGGCTCCCTAGTCCGTCTGGCGAGGTTAAGACGGCCCGTCTTTTTCATGTGTCAGGAGTAGACAACTCTCTAGCACATTGCTGTCTCAATGCTCCCGCGTTCGCACGACTAGTGAGAGAGGAGCAGTTAGAGGAGCAGGTCTTTGTAGCTTATGTAAGGAGTGCCACTGAACATAGAGAAGACACACCCATGGATCCAACCATCGCCAAGCTGCTGGAAGAGTTTAAAGACTTAGCAGAGTCGTCGACCGAAGTAGTACCGCGGTCGATCCAACACCGGATAGAGATAGAGCCTGGCAGTAGGACTCCTAAGGGAGCAGTCTACAGGATGTCCCCAAGGGAGTTAGAGGAGCTGCGAAAGCAGTTAGACGAGCTCCTAGAAAAAGGTTGGATTAGGCCCAGTTCGTCTCCTTTTGGAGCACCAGTATTATTTGTCCTAAAAAAGGAGGGAGAGTTACGCATGTGTATAGATCATAGGGGTCTGAATGCGGTCACAGTAAAGAATGTTGAACCGCTGCCCAAGATAGATGATCTTTTAGATCGGGTGGGGTTGCAAGTATTTCTTGAAGATAGAATTAAAGTCCGGATATCATTAGATAGAGGTCCGACCAGATGAGCAGTACAAAACTGCCTTCCGAACGAGATATAGGCATTATGAGTTTATAGTGATGCCCTTTGGACTGACCAATGCGCCAGCTACATTTCAGCGATGTATGAATAATTTGTTTAGGCCTTGGTTAGATAGGTTCGTCGTAGTTTACTTAGACGCCATCCTAGTATTCAGTAGGACCCTCCAAGAGCACCAGGGTTATTTGAGGCAAGTCTTGGAGAAGCTGAGAGAGGCTAACTTCAAGATCAACGCGAAGAAGTGCGAGTTGGCCAAGACACAAGTCTTGTACTTGGGCCACTTTCTAGACGGAGTTGGCATTAAGCCTGAGGACAACAAAATAGCGGCAATTAGAGATTGGCCGACGCCCCGCACACCGACGGAGTTGCGGTCGTCCCTAGGCCTGGCTAACTACTATAGGAAGTTCGCGAGGAACTTTTTGACTATCGCCGCTCCCCTTCGCCGGTTGCTAAAGAGAGAAGCAATCTGGCAGTGGGACAAAGACTGTACGTCCGCGCTCAAGAAGTTAAAGCGCGCGTTGATAGAGTATGCTGTCCTCAAAGTAGCAGATCCGTCCTTGCCGTTTGTCGTCACCATGGACGCGAGTCAGTACGGTATATGCGCCGTGTTACAGCAACACGACGACAATGGCTACAGACTCGTAGAGTTCATGTAAGCGAGGATGCCCTCAGAGAAGGTGGCTACCTCAACATATGAGAAAGAACTCTACGCTCTCAGGCAAGCCCTACAGCACCGGAAGCATTACCTGCTTGGGAGACACTTCAAAGTGTATTCAGACCACGAGACTCTTAGGTGGCTGAAGACAGGCCAAAATGACACCTAAGTTGAGTAGGTGGGCCGTTGAGATAGATCAGTATGACTTTGAGCTCAAACGGGTCAAAGGCAAGTACAATGTAGTTGCAGATGCTCTAAGTAGGAGATCAGACTACTTTGGAGCCATAGTCCACTATCTGGATATAGGGACAAACCTGCAAGAGAAAGTAAGGCATGCCTCCTCAAGCAAGTTAAGGAGGACCCAGAGACTGAACCACATTACTGCACTACAGAGGGACTATTATTCGAGAAGACCAATGTAGTGGACCGTCTATGCGTTCCCAACAGTGAGGAGATCCGTAGCCTGATCTAGGGGAATGCCATGATACCAAAGGACATTTCGGTTGGCAAAAGACTTAAGCCAATTTGATGTAGACGTATACATGGCCAGGGATGAAAGCTGACTGCATAGAGTATGTTCGCAGTTGCGAAGTCTGCCAAAGAAACAAGACAACTACACGTGCCCCTCTAGGTCTTCTTCGACCCTTGCCTATCCCTGACCAACCTGGAGATTCAGTCTCCATCGACTTCATGGATGCTGGTGTTAAAAGCAGACATGGAAAGAGCCAAGTCATGGTGATAGTTGATAGATTTAGCAAATATGCAGTTTTTGTTCCTTTGCCTGCAGAGGCACGCACTGAGTTAGTAATTCAGAAGTTTTTTTACCATTGGGTTAGTGATCACGGGATTCCGCTGTCTATAGTTAGCGATAGAGAAACCTGGTTCACTAGTCAGAACAAGCAGGAACTTATGAAAGTCTATGGGTCAAAGTTTCTAATGTCGTTTGGCCGGCACCCAGAGACTAACGGTCAGACCAAACAAATGAATAAGATCCTGCAACAAGTTTTGCGCATGTACATTAGACCCGATCAAGTCAATTGGGATGAGATGTTGCCCAAGGTAGCCAGTGCCTATAATAACAACATACACTCAGCTACGTGCCACACTCCCAATGAGCTGCACAAGTCCTTTAGACCGCGCACACCGTTTGAAGGACTTAACCGAGACCAGATTCACAGGCTACTGCCCGGTACTAGAGAATTTGCGATACAACACGAGGAGTTAGCTACCGTTGTAGAGAACCTCAGGAAGGCCCAAAACCGAATGATAGAACAGGCTAACAAGCACCGTCGCCCGTCACAGTTTCAAGTAGGCGACCTGGTCTGGGTCAAGTCCAAAGAGTTTGCTCCTGAGGAGAACATCTCGCAGAAGTTACTGCCCGCGTACAGAGGACCGTGGCCAGTTCTAGAAGTTAAGGGCGGAGAGGATGGGCCGTCCTACACAGTAGAGATCCCAACACACCTCCACACCTACCCCATGTTTCATGCATCGAAGCTGTTGCCGTGTGTGACAAGCCAACAGTTCCCATCTAGCAGATGCATGATCCCTCCGGACATGGATGGGAGATATGACATTGAAGGCATTGTAGGTGAAGATGTATTTAGAACAAGAGGTAGAGGTCGTCCACAGAAACAGTACAAGGTCCGATTTGCTTATTAGGAACCCGAGGACGACCGCTGGTTTACTAGAACTGAACTTCTAGAATCAGCTCTAGTGAGAGCCTATGAGCGGGAAAGAAAGGGTAAAGGTCCTGCCTTGGACTGAGTTATTCTCGGAGGACCTCAAATTTAGGCCGGTGGGAGTGAAACAGTATTCACCTGTCCGCAGTAACGGATGCAAATCCCAGGGCTCGATCCCAAGTCCTCACCTTACCTGTGTACAGTATCTACGTCGATCCGAGAGTCGAACCCGTGACCTGTGTATTCGCAGTAGTCGGTAGGCTGTCGTAGGTCCGTAGGCTGTAGGTGTTCGATCTGGAGACCTGTCGTTTGTAGGTCTTAGCAGGTCCTAGGAGTCGTAGTTGTAGCTCCTCCGAAGGGTCAAAGTCGTAGCTGCTATAGTCCTGAAAGGTCAAGGTTGTAGCTGCTACGGTACCGAAAGGCCAAGTCTACGAACTTCCGGAAGGTCCGGAAGTGGCCTTCCGAAGCTTGCTCACGTTTAGACAGAGGCAAGTGGGCAAGTGGCGAGGCCAACTGCAGTACGTCGGCAGTGCGACTGCAGTGAGTAGGCAATGCATCCCCATGCAGTCAGCGGTATCAGTCCCAGTAAGTCAGGTCCAGTCAAAGCAAGTACCATGTGGGACTGTGTGCACCCAGGGCATGGGAACGGGGCAGACCAACGAGCTACAAAAGTATAAATCAAGGGGCAGCGACCAGCCATTCATTCATTCCTGCGGAAGCCATATGGAAGCGCTGCCATAGCGACTTGTGTGAGGTGGTGTGCAGCATGCCCGAAGACGAAGTGGGCGAGAAGGAGAGCTTAGCCATAGCGGTAGAGGTAGTAGCGTCCATAGCCGCCATAGCATGGAAGAAGGGTGTAGCGTGTGTGTGCGTGTGTGTACAGTGTGTCGCGTGTGGGATATCCAGGGTGATCTTGAGTTGAGTGTGTGTGGACAGGGGAGTTGAGTACAGTGACGAACAAAGGGTTGGACAGAGTCATTTGAAGTGAGCGTGTATCTGAACTGTGTTCTTGGTTACCGTATCTCTGAGTTTGAGTGGGCACTTGTCGCCAGTTTGCTGCGCTACCTGTTTACATGCATGTGGAGTGTGAAAGAAAGCGAGTCTGATTGCACCTGTCTGTCCTTTCATTTTTCTTTTCTTCACTCATCTTATTTCTTCTGCTTACGTTCTTAGTCAATAGTTCATGACCCCCAAGCTGCTCAGCGATACGCCTTCATTTATTGCCTCATTGATGATGTTCTTTCATGGGGGCAATTACCTCCTCCTTCAGAGCACTATGGGCTTGAGTGGAAGGAAACTACGGCTACAGATGGCTCGTGTACCTTTTTAGGTATGCATCTACGGGTACGTTCTGATGGTTCGCTTCACATGAGTGTGTTTGATAAAGTGGCTGCTTGGGATTTCCCTGTTATTCGCAATCCAAGTGGTACCTCCAACATCCTTCCCATCAACCGGCCGGTGTGTTCACTAGGCAATTGACCAGATTTGAACGCATCTGCAATAATTGGCAGGACTTCCGAAATGCAGCGACAACACTCACTCGTCGCATGCTTTCTCGTGGCCATTCCCCACCAACCCTCGCTAAAGGATGGACCTGCTACACACGCTCCCGCCAACATCGCTATCCTACACACGTCACCCGTCTCTCTCAGTGGTTTCGACGCATTCTGCGATGGTCCTTGCATCACCCACTTTCTTCTTTATCCCCACATCGCTCTCGTCCCGTCACTGCTTGTTCATCTGCTGCTAATGCAGTTCCCACTGTTGTGGTTCCCACCGCCGCCGCTTCCACCGCTGTGGTCTCCACTGCTGCAGTTTCTACCGCTGCTGTTTCAACTCCGGGTTTCACTCCGGCAGTTTCTGCTACGGAAGTTGCCTCCGCTGCGGTCCCTACTACGGAAGTTGCCTCTGCTGCGGTTCCTGCTACAACAGTTGTCCCTGCTGCGGTTCCACTTTTTACCACTGCGGTTCCTGCTACAACAGTTGTCTCTGCTGCGGTTCCCTTTTTACCACTTCCTTTGCTTCTGTAGCTTGAATTTCTCATGCTATAGATTTTACTGGTAGAGCTTCCTCTACCCCAGCCCCACACTCGCGTCCTATGTTCCGACATCCTGCCCAATCCACCCCCCTTTCATCCCTTTCTGTGCTTGGCCGCAGACAGCTGCGTTCCTCCTCGCCACCCCCATCTCCTCCACGGTCTCGTTTGAGAACCGATTCTCCGGTTTCTAGTCTTCCCATTGTTCCGCCTTCATTGCCAGTGACATCCTCATCTTCTGTTAGAAACATCGCCACTCCTTTTATTGTGTATCATCGTCGACGACATGCACAACATCGTCACTTGGCTAGGGATCAGCGACCTGCTTCTTTGTCTACCCCAATTTTCTCTGTGCCTCCTCCACAGGTTGTTGGGGTTCCGTTGTCCCAAATGGATACATCCGCTCCTATGCCTCATGCAGACAGTCCAGCTGACCATGTTTTATGCCCTTCCATGTTCGTTTGTCCCCCAGCTGTACAACATGCGGCCCCGAACGCTGAGGGCCTGGAACATGATCAGCTCGGACTGCATTTAACCCGGCAAGGCATAGACCACACGGGGGATTTGCAAAAGGCTGACCAGGATCATATGGATGAACCGCATACTTGTGCCCCACCCTGTGTGGCCCCGAACGCTGAGGGACTGGAACATGATCTGCTTGGACCGCATTTAATCCCACATGGCGCAGACCCCACGAGGGATTTGCAAATGGCTGACCAGGATCATATGGATGAACCGCATACTTGTGCACCACCCTGCGCAGACCCCACGGGTGATCTACAAATGACTGACCAACCAAACCAGCCTGAGATCCCCACCAATCTCTGTGGTCTGACTGCAACTAATAGCTGCCTTCACATTTTCAATCGGCCGTTGTATACGCCATCAGATGTTGATCTCGCTAATCTCGCTGATCCCCACCTACAGCCAGAGCATCGTAATTACACCAGGGAAGGAGGTTTTACCATTGCTGTCCTAGAAATAGCGATGAGGAACCGCTAGCTTGAACTACGCCATGCTCTACCAGGTGAGTTGTTTAATCCTCCATCCCACATTTCTGCCTGCATTGTGCACGGGCCTGGCCATTACATGGCTATTGTACACGCCTCTGACCATTGGGAGGTGTGGAACGACGGTGTCATGGCCCATGCCATGATTGATATTACTGATTTCTTACTCTATGATGCTGTTCTCTTGCCACATCAAACTGTCCGCAATCTCCTTTATGTCGAAGATCATTCCTCTGCCACCGCAGTGCAGCAGTACAATGTACACACACTATGTGACCTTCTCCTTTGTACAGCCACAGAAACTGTTGCACTTGGGTGTACTCGCCATCATCTTTGTCACAATCACTATCATGAGACGGTTTCTGCATCCATGTGTGTACAGGATTGTCCCTCTGTTCCTGACTGCAGGCACCCTCCTCATCCGRACACTATATGTCCATTTTGTGGCCACGGACGCTATGCTGAATGCATGCTCTTTTGTGGGGGGCGTTCTTCCTTTATTCAGGCCTGCAATAGACATGCTATTTGTSAGGAATGTATGGTTGGCATGCTTAATGCCAGCCGTCGTGGCAGTTGTTGTTTTGAGAATGCTCAGTTAGGTCTTCCATGCGCTCATCCACCCCGTCCTTACAATGTGTGTCCTTTCTGTCGTCAAGGACAGCCTCATTCTTGAGCTTTTTCTTGCCCTTTCCTTTGCCCTCTTCCTCATTCTACACTCCGTATTTTTCCTCTTCCATTCTTTGTTTGTCCCCTCTCTGTCTCTTGTCCCTGTGTTTAACACCTTCCCCTTCACTCTGCCTCTCTCACAGCGTGCAAGTGGGCTGTTATGGCATATGGGGATGGGGGCAGCTCGCGCTCAACTTCATCAACGTGGCGAGCCTTGCACGTTAGAGGCACAGTGGAGGTGGAGTTCAAAGAAGAATGAGTAATTTAATGGTTTCAATCTGCCCTTGCTTTTTCTTTTTCTTTTTGTTTTTTATTTTTGCAATGTGCCCGTTTTTTGTTTTTATTCTTTGTTTCACAAAGTGCGCTCTTTTAGTTTGTAGTTATGTGACAATATATATATATATTGTTGTCCTCTTCTCCCTCTCTGCCTACGGTTTACCGGGCAGTTCTATTTGACGATATATATATATACGGTTTACCGGGCAGTTCTATTTGACGATATATATATATA
>BFEA01000461.1:1117969-1130879 GCA_003427395.1 Chara braunii | reverse complement strand
ACTGAGAGGGGAGAAATCAACAATGCCCACTCCTGCTTCGGGCTCCCTCCTATCTCGCCACCTCAATAATCAATAACCCGAACACAAATCTGAAGTTCTCTCTCAATGTGCCATGTGGCACGTCAGCCTGTCCTCGTCAGCGAACTGGAGAATGTCGACATCAAGATATCAAGTACGTATCTACGATAACCCCAGTCTTGATCTCCTTCCGAAGTGACGATGAATCAGAACAGCACTATCAATCACGTAGCCCCGCCACGTCAGAGTACATGTGGCAGCAGCCACGTCAGCGGCGGCGTGTGGCAGCTGCCACGTCAGCTTGCCAAGAAGACAATTGCCAGCCAGCCACCATGCCAGCCAGCAGCACGTCGCCGTCTCTTCTCATATGCCAGCATAGAGCCAGCGTCCCGCCAGTGTCGCAGCGTCGCACTAGCATCAAAGTCAACGCATGAAGTCAGCATTGACGCAAGACTAAATGAATGTCAAAGCCAGGAAGTCAGCTCTTATGTAGTGTTTACGCGGGGTCTGGACCTCAGATGCTGTATCCCTCAGCCGTCCAGATCTCAATGCAAATGAGGGCCCAGATTGGCCTGAAACCGAATTCCCTCCGCCCTGGATGCTGTCTGGGTACCTGCGCACAACAAGTGAGTGTATCCAACCAAGAGCCTGGGTGCGGTACCTTTAACTCTACAGTTGACTTTGAGTCTTGAATTTCCTGTGTGCAGCGTTCGGTCACATAGCCACACTCGACAGACTCGGGCCTGGGCGTGTGTTGGTCACACAGCCCAGTGCAGACCAACTCAGATCTACGTTTCCTGGGGCTAAGTTCTGAGCCCCAGGCTACTTCTGAACACGGTTACTGCATTCCTGCCAGCCCATTTTTGAGTTCCACCGCATAAATATTTAAGACTTTAACCCTCGTTCATAAGCAGCAACAATATCAGGAGCAGTTTCAAGTAGTTCTCTTTTACTAAACCATCTGTCCTCAGATGGTGCTTGAGACTTGAAACGTACCTTGAACTGCTTCTCAGGTCGTCCACGTGCACCTGTTGAAAAGTACCCATGCTCTGTGATTCTGTCCACTTCATATCCGCCGTCCATGTCTGGCGGAATCATAGACGATCTATCTGGAACTCATTTCCTTCTACATAAGGTAGCAATTTGGACGCGTGAAAGACGGGATATATTTTGAGGTGAGGGGGAATATCAATTCGGTAAGACGGTCCCTCTGCATCCCCAATTATTTTAAGAACTTCCCAGGGTCCAAAATAGACAGGCAATAGTTTCTGAGACGCATCTTCTTCTAGTGAAAACTCTTTGGACTTCACCCAGATGAGATCACCTACCTGAAATGTCGATGGCCAGTGATGCTTATTAGCTTGTTCAATCATCCGGTCATGAGCTTTCTTTAGATTATCCTTTACTTTCCTAACGTCTTCTTGAAACAATACTACATATTCCCTGGTCCCTGGAGGTAACCTAAGGAATTGGTCCCTTGTCAGCACATCAATGGGACGCTTAGGTTTCCACCCCTTATGCAATGCATTAGGTGTTCGCCCTATAGCTGTATGAACACTACTATTGTTTGCACTTGCTATCTTGGGTAAGTTCTCATCCCAATCAATTTGATCGGGTCTCACATACATGTGCAGAAGCTGCTGGCACAAACGGTTCATCTGTTCACTTTGTCCATTTGTTTCAGGGTGTCGTCCTGACGATATGGTCAAACGTGTACCGTATGCTTCCATCAGCTTTTGCCATGGCATACTCGTGAACCTGGCATCACGGTCAAATACAATGGAGAGAGGAAAACCATACTCAGTCACCCATTGCATTTGAAACTTTTGGATCACAAGTTCAATTGGTGCTTCTGTGGGTAGGGGAATAAACATGACATACTTAGAGAAACGATCCACAATAACCATTACTTGACTATTGTCATTCCGACTTTTGGTGAGGCTCATAAAATCAATCGAGATAGACTCACCTGGTTCACTTGGAATCGGTAATGGTTTCAGAAGACCAAGTGGATTTTCATGTGAGGGTTTGTTTCTCTGACACACCAGACATCTACAAACATAAGTTAGTACATCTTCTTTCAATCCCTTCCACTCAAAACGTTCTCTAACCTTTACGTAAGTTTTCTTGAAACCAACATGACCTTCAGCGTCGTGACATTCCCCAATAAGCAGACTTTTAATTTCTTCCTGGTGAGGAATACACAATCTCTGTTCAGTTTGGTCTAACAAGAAAAACAAGTCATTGGTTACCTTATAGTTGGGAAGTAGAGTTGGGTTTTTTGCAAGGACATCCATAATAGGTTTCCATATTGGGTCAGTGGCATATCCTTGACGAATTCTATCTTCGAATCATTCCCAACGCCTAGGTAAGAGACAATAGCACCAAAGAAATCACATCTTCTGGACAATGCATCTGCAACCATGTTAGACTTACCTTTGATAGTTTTTAACTCAAAATCAAAAGTATCAATGAATGCAGACCATCGTACTAACTTATCAGAAAGCCTAGGTTGTGTCTTTATCCACTTCAGAGTAGAGTGGTCTGAGTACACAGTGAAGTGCCTCCCTAACAAGTAGTGTTTCCATGTGTCTAATGCGCAGACTAAAGCATATAATTCCCTTTCATAGGTAGAATTGACAACCTTTTCCGATGGCAACCGTGCAAACATAAACTCGATGGGTCTATAACCATTGTCGTCGTTCTGTTGAAGGACTGCGCCAATCCCATACTGACTTGCATCAATAGTAACGATAAAGGGAAGAGATGGATCAACAATTTTCAGAACAGGGTAGTGAGTTAATGCATACTTTACCTTCTTAAACGAAGACTCACAATCCTTATCCCACAACYAGATAGTTCCTTTCTTTAACAATCTTCTCATTGGTGCAGCGATCAATGAGAAGTTCCTGACAAACTTTCTATAGTAGCTTGCCAAGCCAAGAAAAGATCGTAACTCGGTCACAGACTTAGGTTGTGGCCAATCTCTAATTGCTGATATTTTCTTTTCCTCTGGCCTGAGGACATCTTGGTTCACTGTATGTTCTCAGACTTCTTTGGGTTTATTTTAAAGTTGCCCTCTCGCAACTTATCTAACACCAAACGAAGATGTTTCTCGTGTTCTTCTAAGGTTTTACTATACACGAGAATATCATCGAAATAGACAATAACGAACTGATCCAACCATTGACGAAACAATTCATTCATTGACCGTTGGAACGTTGCAGGGGCATTTGTCAATCCGGAGGGCATTACCATGAACTCATGATGGTCATACCTGGTCCAAAAAGCAGTCTTGTGTTGATCTGCGGGTTCCACCTCGATCTGATGGTACCCAGACTGTAGATCAATCTTACTAAAATACTTACAACCCTGGAGTTGGTCAAGTAAGTCGTCGATGCGAGGAAGCGGTTCGACGTTCTTGATGGTGACGACATTCAACCCTCGATAATCAACACACAGACGTAATTCACCCTCTTTTTTGGGCACAAACAAGACAGGTGCACCATAGGGAGATGAACTAGGGTGAATCCATCCCTTGTCGGTAAGGTCCTGCAGTTGTTTCTTCAATTCCTCAAGTTCCCTGGAAGACATTCTATAGATAGGGCCCTTCGGAATTTTACTACCTGGAATGATTTCAATGGTGTGCTTAATAGCACGCTCAGTAATCCCGGTAGGTCCAAGCTGCAAATCCTTATATTATGAAAGAAAACTTTCAATAGTTGGAGGACAGGAAGAAGAAGACTCACCGGTTTTCTTTACCAATACCAACATGACTTCTTGTTCCAACTTTTTCTTTGAAACCATCGAACGAAAAGTTGGGTAACTCGTACAACAAAAAGACAAACTAGAGTCAGAGCCAGACTTATGATATAATTTAATTGGTTTCATTTCAGATTGTGCATCCTTAAGTTGCACAATCTTGCCTTTGAAATCGATATCCTGGTTGGCTTCCTCGTGCCAGTCCATACTCAAGAATGAGATCAAAAGGCAAATTCTTCTCTATGAGGAAAGATAAATCGTGCACAATCTTTTTTCCTTCCCTCGTTCTGAACTAGCATTTAATACGATCAACGTACTGAGAGACAGTGATCGTACTTTTGTCTGCTAACATACACGTGATCGATCGAGACAAATCTTTCACCTTCATTCTGAGATGCAACTTGCGAATTGCCTTCTCGAGGATGTAGGACCTCGTCGATCCAGGGTCCAACAATGCACCAACTCGTGTTCGTGCGATTTCAACACCTGCAAACAATAATTCGCCTTTAGACTTTGCTTTTCGAGCCCATGAGCTACGTAAGGCTAGAATTTCATTACCTAGCTCATCAAGGGAGTCATCTAGAAAGACAGAACATAAGGCAATGTCAGGGCGGTCTGGATGATGGGCTAAGGAAAAATCATCCTTTGCCATATGAGAAGAAGGGTAGGAAGGGTTCGTATCTTGTCTGTTCGTCCTTACCCTTAATCGCAGTAGGAGCAGATGCTACTCCTACTGGCTGCTCGCTTTTGGGTTCCGGATCATAGGGCAATATGCGATCACATGTCCCGGTGTGCTGCATTTAAGACATTGTGCATTTTCCATGCGCTCCTGCCAAGTCTCGCGAGTCATTCCCATCCTCAACCATGGCTTCCCGTCGGCAATGCCAGGGTGCCATGGGAACGGTTTCAGTTTCTTCCCTTTAGCATTTCCGGGTGACCCTCCCTTGGTGGCCATAACAGCAGTGACTTCCCCCTTCCCGGAGTCACTGTTGTTATCCTTATCTTCTAATGGCCACTTTTTCACTGTGTCGTCGTCGAAGACGACAAGGATGTGGTCCTGGCGCTTTTGTCGCCAGAGAATTCATTTCACATTATACGTTCTTCCTCCTCCTCCTCCTCCAGACTTAACTACGACTGCATAGGAGTTTTTGACTTGAGAAGTCATTTGCTCCCTTTGCAGAGCAAGGCCGCGAAATTGCCTATAGTTGTATTTTCCTGACTTCGCTTCGGCGACCAAGTGTTCCCGGATGGGCTCAGGCAACGCGTGGGACTAGATGTTAGCACTTGGTTGTCTTGCAAGTTCAATCCTGGAACCTGCAGCAATCGATGAACTTCACGGGACAAAGCTTCGACCGACGTCCAATGCTTTTGACCAATTCATGTTAATTGGTCAAACACCTTATCGTCCGTCGTCTTATCGAGAAAACGGTCCTTGATCTTTGCCAAGAATTGTTTCAGTGTCAGGGTCTTTGCCCATTCGCTGATGTCTTCGAACCACGCGGCATTAGCCTCGGCCAACACCCATTGTTTGGTCTCACCACCCATGCAAGAGGTAGTGAACGCAATTTGGGACTCCGACTCGACTGGAGCGGTGCTCACATACATTTGGATTTCGGCAATCCAAAGTAACAGACTCTCGTCTTTCTTGTTACTAAACGTAAAAGGCAGTTTCATTTTCACTTTCTCTCTCTTCTTTGCCTTCTCCGGTTCTGCGCTTGTCTTACCCGGAGTTGTTGAAGAAGGAGACTTGGGAGAAGGAGACGAATGAGAAGAGTTAGACGGAGAGGATGATGGACTCAGTGGTCCATTCCCATTGGTCGTAGTCTGAATTGTTGGTCCAGCAGACTTCATAGCATCTCCCATCAACTTTCTCACTTCTTTCTTGTCTTCTTTTTCTTCTTGTTTTTCCTCACCCTCTATCTGGTTCTTTCCTTTCACAATATTTGCGATGGTTAGTAATCCTACAACAATGTCATCTAACTGAGTTTGCTGCCTGTTGATTTTCTCTTCCAGAAAGGTAAGGTTTGTCACAATATGAGACAATGTATGTGACATGTTAGTCTGTTCTCCAACTTTTGTTCAAATTACCTGTCTAATTTCTTTAACTCTTTGTCCTCTTCTTTGTTCCTGTTCTCTTCTTCTGGCCAATTCTCCTTTCTTCTTTTCTCTGCGGCCAGTGTTTCTTTCAACCGGTGGATATTTGCATCAATCGTAGCCTCAGTTACTTCTGGCTTAGTCTCGCCTTTACGAGTTGTTTCCATTATTTCTTCTAGCTGCTTCAAGGCAAACTGGTCCAGCGCCTGACGACACTGGGCAATCAGTTTGGAGACTTCAGTCCCGGCTGCCACAACCTCCACAGCTGTGATAGATTTCTTCAGACGGTCTTCAGTCGTCTGTAAATCAAATCTATCACAGATGTGTTGTTCAGCATCCGGTCAACAACTGGTTCCAGAAGGCCAACAATTCTTGTTTCCTAGTCTCAGCCTGCATCAGAGTCTTAGGCTCAGATGGTCCTTCGCCCACGGAGAGTGTGATCGGAATGGGAAACAAGAATGTGGTCACAAATCTTGTCGAAATAGACTTCTACAAACATTTCTAGAAGTAAGACATTTTTGGAGGACAGAAACAAGAAAATTTGTCGGCCAGGTTGTTCTACCGCAAAAATAAATAAAAGAGACAATAGTTTTAACGGTCACCCGAACCAGATTCACACTATCTGAACAAAAAGTTCTAATAGCAAGGAACATGAATTTTAATAATTCTGATTGTTGTTCTAATTTCAATGTGATGACGTTCTATTCTACTTCAGGTTCCGCGACTCAGGCCACACACAAGTAAGTACACAGGCACACAACACAACACAAGACAACAGGTAAGTCCGCCAACAATATCACAATAGTAGTTAGCGTTCTTCCCTTGCTGCTGCTTCTCCTTCGGTCCTGTATGATCAACACCCAATCTGACGTTTGGCACCACAGCCACGTTAGTCTTCTAGCCGTGCCGCTTCGGTCAGCAGAATGCAACTCTTCCTTAGGCACAACCGTGCCTGCCACGTGTCACCCCTGGCATGCCAACTTAGCAATTCGAAGAGTATGCCAGGTCAGCATGTCCAATCATAGTCATCAATGGGGTGCTTATCAGCAATGTGCGTTGATGTCATCGGTCACTTTCCTGCCTGCCACGTGTATCCCCTGGTGTGCCAACACAACAACGCTTGAGTCTGCCACGTCAGCACTATGGTCCAGTCAGCAACATCAGTGGAATACACGCCAGGAGCGGTACCAGCGCGTAGTACAATGCCACGTAAGCCAGGTAATGGAGTGCCACGTCAAACAATGCCACGTCAGCTCGAAGCCTCTCACCACAGTAAACGAGTGGTGAGTCAGCAATGCCACGTCAACACTCCTTAACAGTCACCTGGTCACGTCAGCAGTGCTGTCCCGATCGTAGATGCGGTCAATCGAAATCTAGATCGCAGTGCGATCCTGCTGGTCTTCCCTTGTCGAGATACCAATGTCGTGCGCTGTCCATCTCTTGTCCACTTCACCACTTCCACCGTCGTCATACAAGTCGTCGTCGTTCGTCACATCATCGGAAGTATAGCTCCGATACCAAATTGCAATGAACCCAGATGGCAAAGATACTTGTCAACAATGCCAGCCCATATAGATATCAACCTGCTGATGAATGTCAAATAATCATAATTGTGTCCAGATAGAATGAGATGGGAAATCATACACAGACGAAGGAGATAGAGGGGAGAATACACTGAGAGGGGAGAAATCAACAATGCCCACTCCTGCTTCGGGCTCCCTCCTATCTCGCCACCTCAATAAACAATAACCCGAACACAAATTTGAAGTTCTCTCTCAATGTGCCACATGGCACGTCAACCTGTCCTCATCAACGAACTGGAGAATGTCGACATCAAGATATCAGGTACGTATCTACGATAACCGCACAACCTTGATCTCCTTCCGAAGTGACGATGAATCAGAACAGCACTATCAATCACGTAGACCCGACACGTAAGAGTACATGTGGCAGCAGCCACGTTGGCGGCGGCATGTGGCAGCTGCCACGCCAGCATGCCAAGAAGACAATTGCCAGCCAGCCACCATGCCAGCCAGCAGCGCGTCGCCGTCTCTTCTCATATGTCAGCATAGAGCCAGCGTCCCCCGCTAGTGTCGCAGCGTCGCACTAGCGTCAAAGTCAACGCGTGAAGTCAGCATTGACGCAAGACTGAATGAATGTCAAAGCCAGGAAGTCAGCTCTTATGTAGTGTTGACGCTGGGTCTGGACCCCGAATGCTGTATCCCTCAGCCGTCCAAATCTCAATGCGAATGAGGGCCCAGATTGGCCTGAAACCGAATTCCCTCCGCCCTGGATGATGTCTGGGTACCTTCGCACAACAAGTGAGTGTATCCAACCCAGGGCGTGGGTGCGGTACCTTTGACTCTACAATTGACTTTGACTCTTGAATTTCCTGTGTGCAGCATTCGATCATACAACCACACTCGACAGACTCAGGCCTGGGCGTGTCTTGGTCACACAGCCCAGTGCAGACCAACTCAGATCTGCGTTTCCTGGGGCTAAGTTCTGAGCCCCAGGCTACTTCTGAACAGGGTTACTGCACGTAGTACTGAAAACCAATGTCAAGAGTCCAATACCTTCACACTCCTGCTTGGCGCTCAACGCCCAACCTACTCCTACACAACTACGATCAGCCTACTAATAGACAATGCAACTGCTGACATCAGCGGCAACCCGAAGTACTTGAAGATGTCGCTCAAATGCACACCATCGCCAAGGTATGTGTACTCACATCATCATCATCATCATCCTTCGCCCTTCCCTGACTTTACACCCACGTCTTCCTCCCTTACACCCGAAGACCCTTCATGCGCCTCACTGTAGTCCAAGCCCACCAGCTATGGTGGTTGGGCTATGGCGCTGCCCTCAGCAGCACCCTGCTTCCCTGGACGACCGCACGTGTTGCACCTCGCCCCTCAGAGCCAGCAGCAGCCCAAGAGCATTTGCTCCAGCAGTGCTGCCGCTAGCATGCGAGTGCCTGAATGAGGCTGCCTGGGGAGAGCTCTTTCCTTTATGGAAAGAGCTGGCCTGCTCATGCAGCCTGGCTGTACTAGAATGCTCCTTTATGGAAAGAGCTGGCCTGCTCGAGCAGCCTGGCTGCACTGGCCTGGGCCCAGAAGCTTCCGGAAGGCCCCAGGATGCTGCCTTTGCGCTGCAGCTACTAGGCCTCATTTGGCTGGGCCTCCCAACTGTCAGTGTATGAGGCTGCGATTCACGCCCAGGGCCTGCATTCTTTGGAAAGGCCCGATAGGCCCTGGAAATGTCTTGGTTGCTCGGCCTCTGTTTCCCTCAACCAACTGGCGCGTCGCAACCGCCTGTACCCTAAATATGAAATTGACAGTCAAAGGCCTCTTGTAATATGTTAGGCCCACCTTCACTTAGGCCGGGCACCACTGCAACCGGGGCCCCTTAGGCCTGCCGAGGACCCAAATCCTCGCATTCCCTCCTCCTTTCCTTCGTTAGTCCTCTGAGAAGTTTTCCCTTTCAGTTCTCTTTCATAGCTTACTATCACTTGAGGTGCTGTTCTCAGAAGTTCTTCTCGTGTGAACCAACGATCTTCCTTGGGATTGAGATGATGTCTGAAGCTCACACGGTGGTGCATTCTCGGCTTAGGAGGGCGCCCTCTGCCTGATGGTCAAGGAACAGGCATCATTCGATGCTCCACGATCTGGTCGATGTCCACCTCGCCATCCATGGTTGGGGGCAGCATTGATCTTTTTGAAGGAAACTGCTCTGTTGCAGAGAAAGGTGCCATCTTGGAAGCATGGAAAACAGGGTACGTACGTCAGTGGCGAGGAATGCGGATTACGTATGATGGCCCATCCGGTTGATCCCCTACAATGTCCAAGATCTCCCAGGGCCCAAAGTATTGTGGCATCAACTTCCGTGAGATCCCCATCTCCTGACCTAGTTCATATGACTTTACCCAGACTCTCTCACCGACCTGAAAGTTAGAGGGCCGTCTATGTCTATTCTTAGATGCGATCATAGAATCCTGAGACTTCTTGATATGTTCAACGGCCTGGTGCAGCATTTGTTCATACTTTACAACAAACTCTATGCTGCCAGGTGCTGCAATGTGTTGACTTTCTGGTCGCAGAAAGTCGAGCGCAGTTCTGGGCTTCCAACCAAGATGTAGCTGGTTGGGAGTCATACCCGTAGTACTGTGCACAACGTTATTGTACAGGCTGGCGAGGAGAGGTAACTTCTCGTCCCAATCATCCTAACTTGGCTTGATATAATGCCGAAGCAGGTGCTGTACTACCCGATTCATCTGTTTGGCTTGGCCATTTGATTCAAGGTGATTACCTGAAGCCGTTTGGAGTTTGGTGCCCATCTGTTCAGCAGTTGATTGCCACAGTTCACTGGTAAACCGTACATCCGTATAGTCTATAGATGTAGGAAGTCCAAAATCTCGTACCCAGTTGTCTAGAAACAACTTGATGATAAAGTCAGTTTTCACAGTTTCTGGCATGGTGATAAGTCTTGCATACTTAGAGAAACGGTCTACTATCACGAAGATGTATCTTTTTCCAGATTTGCTGGTCACAAGTGTATCCATGAAATCAATGGACATGCTCTGACCAGGACCTTCCGGAATCGGCAAGGGCTTGAGGAGCCCAAGCGGAGCCTGAGTCCTAGGTTTGTCCCTTTGACGAACCTGGCATGTTTCAACATACTTCTTTGCATCTTGCATTATAGAAGGGCACCAAAATTTCTGCACTAGGTTAGTTGAAGTCTTTTTATAACCGAAATGTCCAGTTGCATCGTGACACTCTCCTAAAAATAAACTACGTAAAGACTCACTCTCCGGAACACACAACCTTTTATTCCTTGCCTTCACAAGAAACAGCAAGCCGTCTACCATCGTAAATTCATCCAAAGTCCTTTTGTCCTTGGTTTGAAATCTACGGATGATCTCAGACATAACTGGATCTTGCTGATAGGCATTCACCAATGATCGAGTTAAGTCGTTAGATATGCCAAATTCAGTAATTACTGCACTCAGGTAATCGGCCCGACGTGACAATGCATCAGCTACCTTATTATACTCTCCCTTGATTGGATCAAGTTGATAGTCATACATGTCTATCACTTGAATCCATCGCTTGAGTGCGTCAGAGAGCACAGGCTATGTCTTAATCCAACGCAAGGTCTCATGGTCAAATCTCACATAGAAGAATTTGCCAAGTGTCTCCAATGTACCAGCATTCTGTACAGGGCATAGAGCTCACGCTCATAAGTGGACCTGGCTAGTTTCTGAGATGGCATCTTCTTACTCATATACTCGATCGGTCTCAACTTTTTCTATTCCTTTTGCACAAGGACCGCGCCTATGCGATATTGGCTGGCGTATGTGGTCACGACAAAGGGCTGATCAGGATCAAGAAGTTTGAGAACCTCATAGTGTGTTAGGGCATACTTCAGTTTCCTAAAGGCCGCCTCACACTCTTCAGTCCACTCCCACGGGGTGTCAAGTCGAGTTAGATTTGTTAAAGGGGATGCTATAGTACTATAATTCTTAACAAACAGACGATAGTAGCCCATTATCCCCAAAAACGATCTGACCTCGGTAACAGTCTGAGGTATGGGCCAGTCACGTATGCTGGCCACCTTGGCATCATCCGGCCTGAATCCATCCGCTGAGATTTCATGACCCAAGTACAAGATCTTGGTGCGACCAAACTCGCATTTCTCCAAGTTTACCTTGTACTGGTGTTGTCTTAGGAGACCTGGTACTATTTTCAAGTGCTCGGCGTGCTCCTCTACAATCCTACTAAAGATAAGGATATCGTCGAGGTACACGACGATAAACTTGTCTAAGTGGTCATGAAAAATCTTGTTCATCACGTGTTGGAACGTACCAGGTGCATTGCATAGGCCAAAGGGCATCACCACAAACTCGTACAGACCGTACCTGGTCTGGAATGCGTTTTTGTGCTGATCCTCAGGTCTAATGGCAATTTGATGGTATCCGGACTTCAAATCTATCTTGGTGAAGTACCGACATCCCTGCACTCTATCCAAGAGGTCGTCGATGCGGGGTAGGGGCTCCGCGTTCTTAACGGTGATGGCATTGAGGCCCCTATAGTCAATGCACATCCTTACGCTACCTCCCTTCTTCGGTACAAATAAGACTAGAGCGTCGTAAGGAGAGGTACTAGGCCGAATCCATCCCTTCTCTGTGAGCTCCTTGAGCTGGCGACGGAGCTCATCTAACTCCGCAGGAAACATCTTATAGATTCGTCCTCTAGGCACCTTACTACCTCGGACAACCTCTATTGCATGGACAACCTCCCTTTCTACCATGCCTGTGGGCTCCTCAAAAAGGTCTGAATACTGAGCGACGACTGATTCTATCTCTGGGGGTGTTTTTACGCCCTCCCCTTTCTCAGAGACAAATACTAGATACATGCCCTTTTCGCAATTCTGCTTATAATAGTTATAAAAGGATGATGCACACATGCACCCGTAGTTTTCTATCAGACTGCTAGCTTTAAACTTCTGCAATATAACAAATCTACTATTGGGCAATTTGTGAATCAACACCTTTCTATCCCAGTCAAACTGCGCTTGGGCGACCTCCAGGTAGTACATACCTAGGAGCATGTCAAAGGGCAATTCGTCGCTAACCAGGAAGGATATTTTATGGCTCACTTCCCCTCCGCCATAGGAGAAGGTACAAACTACGTCCTTGACATAGTTTTTTACCAACACTTGGTGCCTGTTGGCCAGCGTAGGAGCTACAGTTCTGCTAAGCCGCTGCACTTGGTCCCCTAAGCGTAGTCTATCCACACAAGCACGACTGATGCAGTTCCGTGTGGAGCCTATGTCTGCGAAGGCGCCAACCTTGCGGCCACCTACATCAACCTCTACCACGAAATGTCACCCTTTGGACCTCTACTGATCATCGCCCAAGAGTCTCTGGTCCTTCCTTGACCACTCAGTCTCTAACTCTTCTAGGGCCTCAGACACATCTCTCGAACAGAGCGTCGAGTGGGGAAGGCAACGTTACCACTTCAGCGCGAGTAAGAGC
>BFEA01000461.1:1092225-1110211 GCA_003427395.1 Chara braunii | reverse complement strand
GAGAGAGAGAGAGAGAGAGAGAGAGAGAGAGAGAGAGAGAGAGAGAGAGAGAGAGAGAGAGAGATGAGCGATCCAAGATTGGTTGTCACTTACCTGTGAGGCGAGTTGTGTGGTCTGGTGGAGAAGGAAGGCAGCGGCCATAGCCGCGAAGTATCATCACAGGGTATCGAAGGAGAGAGACAAGGAGGACAGAGAAGGAGGGACTGAAGGAGAGAGAAAGAGAAGTGTGGAAGGAGGGATACTGGAGAAGAAGACAGACACAGCCGGGGGTGAACAAAAAAAAATAAAATAATAATAGAGGAAGTGAAGAAGAGGAAGAGTAAAGGAAGGGGAAGTAAGCGGCTAGGGTGACAAAGGTGAAGGTGCCGACAGCCATAGCCGAGGTGAAGGGTTGACCGGGCGTTGACCAGAGCGTTGACCAGAGGGTTGACCAGGGGTTGACCGGAGGGTTGACCAGGCGTTGACCAAGAGTTGTCCGCGTTGACTCACCGTTGACCAGGGCGTTGACCGGAGCTGCTGACCAAGATTTTGACCAAGCTGGAGTTGGTGATATCTCGTTGAGCCCTCAGCCTATCCCCTTACCCTGTGGATGTGCACACACCCTACGGTACTTGCTGAGTTGAGTCTGTTTGTCTTTCCTTTCTGCATTGAGTCTCTTCTGTCCTAGGTGTTAGGACTCTGTGGATGAAGGATAGGGCCTTGCTGCCAAACCTGCACGGGACTTAGTAGGACTAATCTCTACTCTGGCATCTGGAGACCTGGGCATGAGCGGCGAGTGCTCGTTAAACAACTCGTCTAGCCCAATGACCGGTACTGTCCGGCAGGTCTACTCAGTTTCAGTGTAGAGGGTCCGAACTCCGAGCTGTACGCTGAAGCGAAGGCCGTCTTTAAGTGTTGAGGCCTGGTTGAACCACTCGCCTACCGGACCTAGTAAGGCTGATGATCTGTGTCTGACGACTCGACTGTCCCGAGGGATACGAACCCCTCCAAGGATCGGTACAGACCGGCGGGCTGCTCGGTGTGGCACAGTAGGCCGGAACGGTTGAGTTGTGGGCTGAAATCGCCAGGAAGAACCACGCTGATCACGTCGTCCTGACTGCGACGTTAAAGAATTCTTGCGGAGTTTGGGGGATCTCCTTAAATGCCTCCTGATCAGTTGTTGGTTCAGTAGTGACAACCTTAGAGTAGTCTTGGGTAGTGACCATAATTGACAGGGTCTTACCCTGTGGTCCTTAGAGAGTCAGTTTGTAGGTCAGTGTGTCCGGGTAGGTCTAAGTGGTGAGGAATGGAACATTGTCGTGCACCTAACACCACGATGGACGACTATCCGATGTATGGGTTGCTGGTTGGGTTCTCCCTTTGGGGGACCCTTTGGCGTTTCATGTTCCCGTTGGGGTTCTGGAACACTTTCGCGTGTAGGGTAGAGACGAAGGGTGGCACGACCACACACCCCTATACGCCTGAAGAGGAGGCCAAGGCCGCCGCCATCCTGAAAGAGAGAAGGGAGAAGAGGGAGGCCAAGGAGATGGCCAGAGAAAAGGAGAGAATAAAGAAAGAAGAGCCGAAGTTGAAGGAGGTGGAAGAGGAAGAGGAAGAAGATGAAACGCCACTGCAAAGGAAGAGAGGGCAGTACAGTGGCAGTAGAGATGTGGAGATGGAAAAATCGATTTCGGAATGGGTCACCAACTTATCCCTGGGCGAAGAAGAAGAGGTGGCGATGTGTATCTCCAAGGATGACCAGGAAGCCGCCATGAGAGCCTGGGAAGCAGAAAAAAGATGTCGTAAAGCGGCAGGCGTTGGAAGACGAAAAGAGGATGGAGTGGAAATTGGCCGTGATGAGGGAGAAGAAGAGGAGAGTAGACGCTGCAGCGGAGGCGGCAGAAGAATTGGAGGAGGTACAAAAGATAGAAGAGCAGTTAGCCGCCCAGACCGAACTCCCAAACCAAATGCTAGTCATAGACCAAACGTTGCATGCCTGGCACGAATGCAGGCGGAGCAATATGACTTTAGTAGGAGTCAACACATAGCGGTGCGTTCAATAAAGTTGGGATTCCGGGACTTTGCTCGCGAGTTGGTGGGTCATCGCCTCGAGAAGACTGAGCGGTTTTGTGCCGGCGCCATTGAAGGAGTCAAAGCGGCCGCTCCCAAGGAGGAGGAAGCACGTCCTCCTCGTCGGGAGCCGGTCAAAGTCAAATTCCCTGATTCCTACAGTGGAAAACGGAAAGAGAACTTTGACAATTGTGAGGCCAATGTCAAGACCTATGTGCATCTGCAACAGGTCTCCCTAGGTCTCCCTGGATCAGCAGGTTCTAATTGCGATCCACGCGCTTAGAGATGAGGCCGCCAGCTTTGCAAGGTCCCTAGTTCGCGCTGCCAACTGTAGTGACGATCCAATTGCGTACTCCTCGTTCACTTCCCTCGCTGAATTTTTGAAGCTGCTGCGTGAGCGATTTGCTGATGTCGCTCGCAGTGTTAAGGCCTCAGACAGACAAGCTCCAGACGATCCATGCCCGTAAGTGGAAGAGTGTCAGGGCACTCAAGAGCACAATGGACGAATTGGTTGCTGTCCCTGACCATGGGGTTACAGACACCCAGTTGGTCGCCCTCTTCTATAGAGCGATGCCCGAAGCTTTTAGCGGGCACTTCTTCGCGAAGAGCGAAGACCCTGCCACCACTTACGATTCCCTTAGCCGTGAAGTGGTGGCCTTTGAGGCAAAATCTGTGTCAGTCTCCACCTTCTGGCACAAAGATTTGGATAAGGGAAAGCAATGGAAGGGCCGCACTATCTCTGGGCAGGTGAAGACTAAAGATAGCCTTGTCCTAACTTTAGATGAGGGTAGTGTGGATGAGATCCCCTACGATCAGATTGAGTGGGGGTTAGAGGAGGAGGACAGCGGTGTGGGCCAAGGGAGGACTTACGCTGCTGTCGCAGCTGGAGGGAGGCCGCAAGGAGGACGAGGCCAGGGCCAAGGGGGCCGGGCCTCAGGGAGCCGGTTTCAGGGCGATCAGGGTGTTGGCGGCAGAGGAGGAAACCGCCAAGCGGGAGGCAGGGGTCAAGGTCCCCCGCAAAACCGTCCTAGGAATAGGTCTCCCTATAGGGTAGGAGGATGGCACCCAGGGCTACCGCAGGGTAGGCCTTGGCAAACTTTGGGTCTGGACCAGACTTTATGGCAGCAACGATTGGACCGGGGCCAGTGCATTTTCTGCGGTGACCCGGCCCACATCATCAAATACTGTCCCAAGTATCGAGAGACCCGAACGGCTGCTCAAGGGCCAAAAGGCAGCCGCCGGTAGGGGTAGCAACTGCCCCTACCATTAGGCCATGTGGGGAACATAGCGCTAGCCGGCAGGAGACTCCCACACCACATGTGCCTATGGAAGAGGTTGCAGGTCGGTGTCTAGATGGCTGTCCAGAGACTGCTTGTGTTAGAGTCTCTCTAGACACCTCCCTCACAGGCGTGGGCGAAGAGTTGAAGGAGAGGATGCCCGCCTGGACCAAGATGAGAAAGGAGAATAAGGGACAGCTTATATTAGTAGATACAAAGATTTTTAGAGGCAGAGTAGGGGCCCTAGTAGACTCAGGGACCACCCGCAGCTATATTAGCAAGAAAGCGCTGCAGAAGTTGAAGCTGGGACTTGAAGTCCAAAAGCTAGCAGACCCTATAGTTAGTATCCTCGCAGACAATCGTACTATGGTTGTAGAGGAGTATGTAGAGGGAGTCCAGGCGTATTTTCACCTAGAGAAGGATAAGAAAGTGGAGAAGGTTTTCCACTCCCTGACTCTCCTCGTAGAAGACAGCCTCCCATTTGATGTTGTCGTGGGAATGGATTGGGGAGAGGCAGTCGGGGCCACGCTCCATTTGAAGGAGCATGAGTGTAGGATCCCTAGCTCTTCAGGCGAGGCTAAGACTGCCCGCTTGTTCCATGTGTCAGGAGTAGAGAATCCCTTGGCACATTGCTGCCTTAGTGCGCCTGCATTCGCTAGATTAGTGAAGAAGGAGAAATTGGAGGAACAGGTCTTTGTTGCCTATGTTAGGCCAGTGACTGAGCCTACCGAAGAAAAGCCGACGGACCCTGCAATTGCCAACCTGCTGGAAGAGTTCAAGGATCTAACTGAGTCGCCGACAGGAGTAGTACCGCGGCCCATCCAGCACCGCATTGAGATAGAGCTTCGCAGTAGAACTCCTAAGGGCGCTTTGTACAGGATGTCCCCACGGGAGTTAGAGGAGCTTCGCAAGCAATTAGACGAGCTCCTCGAGAAGGGTTGGATTAGGCCCAGTTCGTCTCCTTTTGGAGCGCCTGTTCTCTTTGTTCCTAAGAAAGAGGGAGAGCTGAGAATGTGCATAGACTATAGGGGTCTGAATGCTATTATAGTGAAGAATGCTGAGCCACTGCCTAGGATAGACGATCTCTTAGATCGAGTGCAAGGGGCCAAGTATTTCTCAAAGATAGACTTAAAGTCCGGATATCATCAGATGGAGGTACATCCTGATGATCAGCACAAGACAGCCTTCCGGACTAGGTACGGGCATTATGAGTTTATAGTGATGCCCTTTGGACTAACCAATGCGCCAACAACTTTTCAGCGGTGTATGAATGATTTGTTTAGGCCATGGTTAGACAGGTTCGTCGTAGTTTACTTGGATGACATTTTAGTGTTTAGTAAGACCCTCGACGAGCATCAGGGTCATTTCAGGCAGGTCTTGGAGAAGCTGAGGGAAGCTAACTTCAAGAAGTGCGATTGGGCAAAGACCCAAGTTTTGTACCTAGGCCACGTCTTAGACGGAGACGGCGTCAAGCCGGAAGATAGTAAGATTGCAGCGATTAGAGATTGGCCAACACCGCGGGCGTTCACAGAACTGAGGTCGTTCTTAGGCCTAGCGAACTACTATAGGAAGTTCGTGAGGAACTTCTCCACCATCGCTGCGCCCCTTCGCAGATTGCTCAGAAAGGAGACCATCTGGAAGTGGGATAAGGACTGCAAGTCTGCTATGAAGAAGTTAAAACAGGCGTTGATAGAGTATCCAGTCCTTAAGGTCGCCGATCCGTCCTTGCCCTTTGTCGTCACTACGGACGCTAGCCAGTAYGGCATAGGTGTCGTGTTACAGCAAGACGATGGCAATGGTTATAGACCCGTAGAGTTCATGTCCGCCAGAATGCCTTCAGAGAAGGTTGCGACATTTACCTATGAGAGGGAACTCTACGCTCTCAGGCAAGCCTTAGAACACTGGAAGCACTACTTGCTTGGGAGGCACTTCAAAGTCTACTCAGACCATGAGACGTTAAGATGGTTAAAGACGCAGGTCAAGATGACACCTAAGCTTACTAGGTGGGCCGCGGAGATAGATCAGTACGACTTTGAGCTCAAGCCAGTCAAAGGGAAATATAACGTAGTCGCGGATGCTCTGAGTAGAAGAGCTGATTACTTTGGGACAATAGTACACTACCTCGATACAGGGAAGGATCTGCAGCAGAAGGTTAGAGAAGCCTAGGCGCAGGACCCTATCTACAGTGACCTCCTTAAGAAAGTCAAAGAGGCCCCAGAGACTGAACCGAACTACCGCACTACCGAAGGGTTGCTCTTTGAGAAGACTAATGTATTTGACTGCATGTGCATTCCCCGTAGTGAAGAGATCCGTAGTCTGATTCTGGGAGAATGCCACGACACAGAGGGTCATTTTGGTTGGCAAAAGACTTTAGCCAACCTAATGCGCGCGTATACCTGGCCAGGGATGAAGAATGACTGCGTAGAGTATGTTCGCAGTTGTAAAGTCTGTCAGCGTAACAACTTCTACGGGTGCTCTGCTAGGTCTTCTTAGACCCTTGCCCATTTCGGACCAGCCGGGAGACTCAGTATCCATAGACTTCATGGACACTCAAGTCAAGAGCAGGCATGGCAAGAGCCAAGTCATGGTCATAGTTGACCGTTTTAGTAAGTACGCAGTTTTTGTTCCTTTGCCTTCAGAGGCACGTACAGATTTAGTCATACAGAGGTTTTTTGACTGTTGGGTGAGTGAGAATGGACTCCCACTGTCTATAGTTAGCGATAGAGATAGTCGCTTTACTAGCCAGAACTGGCAAGAACTCATGGGAGTATATGGATGTAAGTTGTTGATGTCGTCTGACCGCCATCCAAAGACTAACGGTCAGACTGAGCAAATGAACAAGATCCTACAGCAAGTTTCGCGCATGTATATTAGGCCAGATCAGATTAACTGGGATGAGATGCTGCCTAAAGTAGCTAGTGCGTACAATAACAGCGTGCATCTGTCCACTTGCCGCACTCCCAACGAACTGCACAAGTCCTTTGAAGGACTCAACCGGGATCAGATTCACAGATTGCCACCCGGGACCAGGGAGTTTGCTGTACAGCACGAGAAAGAACTAGCTACTGTTGTAAAGAACCTCAGGAAGGCCCAACAGAGGATGATAGAGCAAGCGAACAAGCATCGTCGCCCTTCACAGTTTCAAGTAGGCGACTTAGTCTGGGTCAGTTCTAAGGAGTTTGCACCTGAGGACAACATCCCGCAGAAGTTACTGGCCACATATAGAGGACCGTGGCCCG
The DNA here is from genome assembly GCA_003427395.1 of Chara braunii. Taxonomy (NCBI): domain Eukaryota; kingdom Viridiplantae; phylum Streptophyta; class Charophyceae; order Charales; family Characeae; genus Chara; species Chara braunii. The sequence goes on along the minus strand of BFEA01000461.1, from coordinate 1,103,646 downwards.
TTCTAGAAGTCAAGGGCGACGAAGATGGACCGTCCTATACCATAGAACTCCCAGCACACCTCCACACTTAGCCAGTTTTCCATGCATCGAAGTTATTGCCTTGTCAAACAAGTGATCAGTTTCCATCCCGTAGATCGATGATCCCACCGGATATGGATGGAAGATATGACATCGATGGTATAGTGGCTGAAGATGTCTTCAGAACTGGAGGTAGGGGTCGTCCACAGAGACAGTAAGACGACCGCTGGTTTACGAGATCTGAACTTCTGGAGACAACTCCCGATATAATCCGGGCCTACGAAAGACAACAGAGAGGTAAAGGTCCTGCCTTGGACTGAAATTTTCTTCGAGGACGTCGAATTTAGGCCGGCGAGAGTGAAATGGTATTCACCAGTTCGCAGTAGCTTATGTAGATCCCTAGTTCCCCACCTTACCTGTGTACAGTACCGGCGTCAACCCGCAGATTTGAACCTGCTACCTGTAGGACTGCCAGTGGTAGGTAGTTTCTCGTAGGTCACAGGGTAGAAGGAATTTGAACTGTAGACCTGTAGGGTAGGAGTCTAGATAGTTTAGAGGTCGTAACTGTAGACTGCCTGAAGGGTCAAGGTCGTAGCTGCTACTTACCTGAAAGGGCAAAGTCGTAGCTGCTACAGTACCGAAAGGCCAAGTTAGAAGTTTCTAGAAGTGGCCTTTCGGAGTGAGCCTGCGTTAAGCAGAGGCAAGTGGTCAAGTGGTGGTAGTCCACCTAGCACAGTCAGCAGTCCCAGTCCACCCAGTCCGGTCCAGTCCAGCAAGTACCATCTGGGACTGTGTGCACGATGGGCCAGGGGTACAGGGCAGACAACGCAGCACAAAAGTATAAATCAAGAGGCTGCGCCCATCCATTCATTCATTCATGCGGCAGCCATGCGAAAGCGCTGCTTCAGCGTCTTGTGCAAGGAGGTCTGCTGAAAGGCCCGAAGACGAAGTGGGCGAGAGTGAAGCACGGTAGCCATAGTGATAGGTAGAGGCAGCCATAGCTGCCATAGCTTAGTGTAGGGTGCAAAGTGTGTGTACTGTGTGTGTGTTCTGAGTATCGCGTGTGGGACATCGAGGGTGATGCGGAGTGTGAACAGTGAGTTGTTTGAGGCGCACAGTCGCCATAGCCAGTGGAAGCGAACTGTTACCTGGAAGCCATATCTCTGAGTTCTGTGTGGGCGCATGGCGCCAGTCTGTTGTTCTGTTGTTCACATGCATTAGAAGTGTGAATGAGTCGAGTTTGATTGCAATAGGTAACTTGAGCCAAAGCACAACTTAAGCAGAAGCACCCGTCACACTTTGACAAATGCCAAAGATGGCAAAGTACTCAGAATTATAAAACAGAACTGGCTCCCGACGCACGTTTCGACTGCCGCCGTGCAGTCATCCTCAGGGGGGTTCCTCCTTCCTTACCCCACATACTCCTTCCCACCTCTAACCCTCCTCCGTGTCTCTGGTGAGCCGGCATTCCCAGAAATGCCGACGCAGAGAACCGTTGGTCTTGAAAGAGGAAAATTACCTCGACAACACTGTTAATAACCATCCCAGTACGTCGAAAACCGTTGACCCCTTTGGTACTCGAGGACCCTGACGTCCTTTCGGTCCTTGGGCCAACCTCAAATCTGATGGTCGAGCGAGACCCAAGGGCAGCCGACCCCTGGTCCCCTCGTCGTATTAGCAAAGCCCAAAAACGAAATAAAAAAACAAACCCACAAAATCTGATGGGCGAGCAAGACCTAAGGGCAGCAGAACCCTGGTCCCCTCGTCGTTGTAGCAAAGTCGAAAAACGAAACAAAAAACAAACCAAACGAAGATCGCGTAGTCCTAGGCCCTGTTCCAGGCAAGTCTGACAAAATTCAATGAGGTGTAATGACCCGCCAAAAACACAGACTGAGAACACTGCTGATTTCTGGGATTGTCACTGGAATGAATGCCTTGCTGTGATTCCCGCATTCTGTTGTGGTCCCAAGTCTGTGTGTGTGCGTGCCTGCTGGTTTGCATGCCTGTCTGAGTGCTTGCCGTGTGTGTGTGTGTGCGTGCCTGCTGGTTTGGATGCCTGTCTGAGTGCTTGCTGGTTGGGTATGTGTGTGTGACCCGCAAGGGTACTTGTTGGTTGCAAGGCCTCCCCGGGCCGGTACTTACCTGTGGCCGTGATTGTGAGTGTTCCAGGGGGGTAGACACGCCGGTAGCGGGTCGGGTAGGCATACGGACAGCAAGGGAATCCCTTTAAAGGGGATCTTGACTGGCCTTACCGCATGTTAGCACATACTGCCCCGCGTCTGACTCGGCGACCATCTGCACCCCTCGAAATCTCCTTTGCTGCAGATTGGTCTTCTTCGTCTGATTTATTGTGATACATGTCCCCTGTCAGGTTAGACAAGAGGGGATCTCCAGCTGATCTGATCGGGCCCTTTCTATAAATCAGACCTCTCTGCTGTTTTTTTTTTTTTTTTTTCTGATGCGTGCCACGCTCTAAGTCCAAATGATTTGCCGCTCCGGCTAGGAGTTCTACCTTCTTCTCTGAGTGGTTTTCTGTTTGTTTCTTTTATCTGAACTATTCATGTCCGGTATCGAGACGCGTGCGCAGACAGCGAAAAGAGAGGAAAGGGAGAGAGAAGGTGTGCTGTTTGAGAGTGTGAGAAGGGGCAAGAGGAGTGTTCGTCCAAACGTAAGGAGAGAGCGGACCCCTCTTGAGAGTTCTACTGACACCCCTTCCTCCGGCATGGCGGTCATCACATCTGCCCAATGGCAGGCCATGCTGGACGCAGCAGACGAGAGCCAGAAACCGTTCTTTCAAAAGTTGTATGACGAAGCCGTATAGAGGGAAAGGGAGGCAGAGGCAGCAGCTAGAGCTACAAGCATAGCTGCTTAGGAGGCCCTCCTACAAGTCCCGGAGGCCAATGCTGACCGGTTCCAGGAGAGGCTAGTTGCTGCCGTAGCAGCCTTGGTCCAGCTGCGGAACTTGGAAGACCTCCAGTTCTGTGTGGCAGCACTTGAGCAGCGGAACCAAGAGCTGCAGGCTAAGGTAATTAGCCTAGAACAGTCCCAGTTGTCTGCCCCCCGCCCTCCTAACCCTCGGTCTGCTGTAGTCCCGGTCTCTCAATCAAACACAACCCTCGTAGTAAGATCAAGTGGAACCATGGCAAGGGCAGGAACCGGCGCCAGCTCCTCGAGCGGCAGCGCCAGCAGTTCTGCGCTGGTCATGGTCCCGAATGCAGGGACTTCAGCCCAAAACGCCACGGTCCTTACTGGCGTTCAGTACAGCAGTCCAATGGTGGACAAGCGGGCGGCCACGCTGCCGTCCAAGTACGACGGGAAGGCGGACATCACCTCTTGGATTAGTTCCATGCGGTCGTACTTCGAGGTCATGCGGACACCGCAAAAGGACCGAAGTATGATAATGGGGACTAATACGGAGTCTATCGTACGAAACCACATTGAGCTCCAAGTTGTCGCTGCAGGCTATGAACGCATAGACCTGACTGATTGGCTGAAGGTCACCCCTGTCCGCGCTCTTGAGGATCTTCTCCTTGACCGGTACCAAGATAAACATGCTGCGCTCAAGGCTAGACTGAAGCTTGAGGCGAAACTTGGAGGTCATCCATGCAGGCTTTGGAACAACACTTGACTGGTTTGTTCACCACACCGGATCTGGGAATGACTGACGTATCTTGTATGGATGTAGTCATGGGAGTGGGCCCTAAAGAATACCTCTCCCTGCTAGCACTCAAGGACCATGCCACCTGGAGAGAGCTCATGAAGGACCTAGTCAACCTAGAGGCCAAGGACCTCGCCAGGCGCAAGAAGGCGCCCGCTGCAGGTGGGAAACCACAACGCAAGCGGTTTGGAAGCAGCAACCAGCTTGCATTGCACGATCATCGGGAGGCTGAAGATGAGTCCTATGCGGATGATCTGTCTCTAGATGACGATCTAGAGCCGGACTCCGATACGGGCTGTTCCGCATCAGCCATTGAGTGTGACAAAAATGACGATGAAAAACTTAATGCATTCAGAAAGACTGCTTGAAATAAGGGGCCTAACCGTGGTTTGGGTAAGGGAACTGTCATACACACACCTTCCCAAAAATGCTAAGATCCCTGAGAAACCGGAAGACGCTTCTACCAAACCTTGGGAAGCCCTCCGCATCAGCCAAAAAGAATGGGAAAGAAGGTCCAAACTGCGCATATGCTTGCATTGTCAAAAACCTGGGCGTGCTGTGCAGGATTGCTATCGTCTTCAGAGAAACAGGAAAGGGGCGTAGAGGAGACATCAGCGCTCTCTACGACAAGGGAAGTTGAGCAGCCAATCGCGGGCCCTTCCGAGGAACCTAGATCTGATCAACAACTTGCTCTTGAAGCCCGATCTAATGCTGATTCCAAGGCTGGTGCAGTCCAAGTGTTATACACTGAGCCTTGGGAGGAGTCTAAAGAGGTCGACTTCCACGCCCACATGGAGCACTGGCTGCAGCTCAAGCAGCAACGCCGTGTTCAAGGGGGCGTGGAGCTGACTTTCTTTAAACTACTCATCAACCACCGATATATCCGTGTGCTGATTGATAGTGGTTCAACCACTAATTTCTTCTCTCCGAACGGGATTCGTAAGGCGGGCCTGGGTATGAAGCAAGTGGAACTGCAAAACCCTTGTCGGACTCAGGTGGGCAACCAAGAGGTTGTCACTTCCACTYATGCTGTCAAAGGTGTGCGCATCACCTTTGACAAAGATCGCACTGTCACACATGAGCTGAATTTTTATGTCCTGGACAAGTGTCCTTTCGACGCGGTCATTGGCTTGGGCTGGCTAAAGGCTCATTGACTAAGGACCACGTGGGCGGACAATCAATTCGTGGTACTTGATGCCAAGGGGAACGAGCGTACCGTCTTTTTAGATGAGACGCGCGAGTCCCCTGTGACTCTTCTAAGTGCAAACAAATTCTGCAGGTCAGTGCGCAGGCGCAAGGAAGCTGAGTTTGTACATATACCTCTTATAAAGCCTCTCCATGTGCCTTCTACTTTTGCTGCATTTTCTACCTCTGAAGGTAACTCTACCTCTACTACTTCTGTTCCACCTACTTCTACTGTAAATGATCAATTTATTTTTGATCCGAATACCTCGAAACCGGTTGTAATTGCTGTAAATTCCCAATCCGAATTTCCTTCTCCTGATGAGGATGATCCGCCACCGGAAATCCCAGCAAACATTCGCCATCTATTAGATCGATTTCCTGAAGTGTTGACTGAACCTCGCGGAGTTCCCGAGCGTCCAGTCAAGCACAAAATCGAGATAATAGAAGGGAGTGTTCCCACAAAGGGTTGCGTCTACCGCATGGGACAAGGCGAGTTGGAGGAGCTGCGGAGACAAATCGATGACATGATTGATCGTGGATGGATTAGGCCTAGCGAGTCTGAATTTGGCACACATGTCCTTTTTGTACCAAAGAAATGAGGCAAACTCCGGATGTGTATTGATTATCGTGGCCTGAATCGGATCACAAGGAAGAATGCTTACCCTTTGCCTCGCATAGATGATTTGCTAGATGTGGCAGGTGGATGCAAGGTCTTCTCCAAGATCGACCTCAAGTCTGGCTACCACCAGATTGAAGTTGATCCGACCGACCAGCACAAAACTGCATTCAAGACACGCGATGGGTTGTACGAATTCATCGTTATGCCCTTCGGTCTGACGAATGCACCAGCCACATTTCAGTGCCTCATGGACAAGGTACCCCGCCATCAGCTTAACAGGTTTGTGGTTGTGTATCTTGATGACATTCTGATTTTCAGCAAGYCCATGGATGAGCACGTCAAGCATCTTGAGGAGGTTTTGCAAGTCCTCAAAGAAGCTCAAYTGCACCTCAACTTAGAAAAATTTGAGTTTGGTAGGGACAGTGTCATCTGTCTCGGGCACCGGTTGTCTGCAAACGGCCTTGAGCCGGAGGCAACCAAGGTTGAGGTCATTCGAAACTGGCCTCAACCGGCGAACGTACGCGAACTGCGTTCCTTTCTCGGTTTGGCTTCTTATTACCGGAAGTTTGTACCCAGATTTTCTGTTATTGCTCACCCACTCTCGAGACTGACAAGTAAGAACGTTGCTTATGTGTGGTGTGAGAAATGTGAGACTGCGTTCCAAGCCTTGAAAGAGGCTTTGGTGAGTCATCCTGTGCTCCGCATTGCGGATCCCAACCTCACGTTCGTAGTCACTACGGACGCGAGCCAGTTTGGGATTGGTGCAGTGCTGCAACAAGATGATGGCCATGGCCTGCGTCCGCTCGAATATTACAGCAAACGCATGCCCAGCCACAAAGTAGCTACTTCCGCATATATGCGTGAGCTTTACGCCTTGCGCGAGGCGCTCACACATTGGAAGCACTACGTTTTGGGTCGACACTTCAAGGTCTATTCGTATCACCAGACCTTGCAATTAAGACGCAAACTGATCTTTCCCCGACGCTGACCCGCTGGTTGCATGACATTGATGTCTTTAACTTCGAACTAAAACATAAGAAAGGCTGTTATAACCGTGTTGCTGATGCTTTGTCGCGCCATCTCGAGTATTTGACTTGCCTTGTGGGTTCATACGACCTTCGAAGGAAACTGAAGGAGGATCTGATTGAACACACCGCCAAGGATCCGGACCTCGGTCCCATCCTTGAGCAGCTCAAGGCTGACCCTAATAGTCAGCCTGATTTTCATGAATGCGAGGGTCTTGTATTCCGCCGGTATGGGAAGTTTGACCATTTGTGTGTACCCAACCATGCGCCTCCCCGAACTCATTTCTTGGATTTGGCACATGGTCGGAGTGGACATTTTGGCTTTCAGAAGACTTATGGAAGTCTTCTGCAGCAATTTAATTTGCCAGGAATGAAAGGATCTGCTAAGAAATTCATTGCTAAATGTCAAGTATGCCAAAGAATCAAGGTCCACAGGTATAAGCCTTATGGCCTACTGAGACCTCTCCCCATTCCTGATGGACCTGGTGAATCGATTTCCATCGACTTCACGGACATGGGAAAGGTAAGTGAGGCTGGGAATTCACAAGTCATGGTCATTGTGGACCGCTTCTCCAAATTTCTGAACTTGATTCCTCTCCCTCCTCATGCCCCGACTGAACTTGTCATAGAAGAATTCCATCAGCAGTACATTCTGCAGTCCGGTGTCCCGAAAACTATTGTGAGTGATCGGGATACCAGATTCATCAGCAAAGATTGGAAAGACTTCACATCTCAGATCTACGGCATCAAACTGAACAGGACTTCTGGTTGACACCCCGAAGCCAACGGATTGGCTGAGGAGATTAACCAGACTGTCATCCAACTGCTTCGCGCACTAATTGTTCCAGATCAGAACACGTGGGACAAGGAATTACACAAAGTGAAGGGGTTGTACAACAACTCCATTCACTCTACGACTGGTGTGACACCCAACCAATTGCAATATGGATGGCCGATGCGTAACCCCCTCTCCTATTTGTTCCCCGAACGGTCACCTGGTCTGATGCCCGACATGCCTGGCTACAATGCCAAGTACGCACGCTTGCTCAAAGCTGTTACAGCAACTATGAACAAGCGCCAGCATGCCATGATCAAACATGCCAATAAGCTGCGCAAAGAAGAAAAATTCAAAGTAGGGGATTATGTTTGGGTCAAAATGTGTGAGTTTTCTGATGAAGAGGGCATATCACGGAAGCTTCTTCCATTGTACGACGGCCCTTGGCAGATTCTGAAGGTAGTCGCGGATGACTTTGGCCCTTCATTTGTGATTGTCGTACCTCCTCATCTGCGCACGTATCCGGTCTTTCATTCGTCCAAACTATTCCCACACATTGATGATGAGACCTTTCCTTTCCGGGACCCGATGATACCTCGCCCTATTGACGGCGGCCATGAGATAGACAGATTCGTATTTCACGAGGGCAGAGGGAGGAACAGACAGTATAAGGTTCACTTCCTCTATCACCCATTAACTGAATTCTTCTGGATCGATCGGAAAGAGCTGCTAAAGAGTGCTCCCCGTGTTGTGAACGCTTACGAAAGACAGATCACCGAGGGACAGACCGCTAAGTTCGTAGCAACAATGACTCCTCATGGATTGACCAAGTCTCTCTTTCTAATGTACTCCTACGACTCTGACTGAGTTACTCGCTCGAAGGGACCTCACTCTCGAGAGGGGAGTAATGTAATGACCTGCCAAAAACACAGACTGAGAACACTGCTGATTTCTGGGATTGTCACTGGAATGAATGCCTTGCTGTGATTCCCGCATTCTGTTGTGGTCCCAAGTCTGTGTGTGTGCGTGCCTGCTGGTTTGCATGCCTGTCTGAGTGCTTGCCGTGTGTGTGTGTGTGCGTGCCTGCTGGTTTGCATGCCTGTTTGAGTGCTTGCTGGTTGGGTATGTGTGTGTGACCCGCAAGGGTACTTGTTGGTTGCAAGGCCCCCCCGGGCCGGTACTTACCTGTGGCCGTGACTGTGAGGGTTGCAGGGGGGTAGACACGCCGGTAGCGGGTGGGGTAGGCCCACGACACTTAGAGCAGCTGGGGAAAAACACTCAAGTAGCAGGTAGGCCGAGCAGAAGAAGACAAAAAGTTGGCATTTTTAGAGGCCCAGTAGCGGTAGGTTAGAGGTAGGCCGGTACCAGTCCAAGTAGCCCGGGTCTAGGGCCTGTGCGGACAATAACAGAGCCTGCAATGATGTTTCCCTCCGAAAGGGAGGAGGTACCGGTTGCTGGGAGGCCACTCGGCCTAGGAAGTCACCGCCCAGGAGGCCGGTAGGCCGCTATATCTTTAGGAAGAGCGAAGAGCTCTTCCTCATTTGCGGTATGCAAGGATTGGCGTCATGCCGCTGGAGCGCTAGCCCTGGTCTGCTACAGCGCTGGGCGGAGGTGAAGGTAGCTGGGAGCTCAGTCTGGCTATGGCGAGCAACCCAGCCTGAGGAGGAGGAAGAAGGGGGTAAGGTAGGGGAGTGGCAGGGCACTTACCTGGCTATGGTGGACACCGTCTTCATCACCTTGTTGGGCGCTGCATCTGGAAGGCCCCAGTTGGGGTAGCGCTGCACCAGGGCAGCTCGAGGCAGAGTAAGGCATAGCGGACCAAGTCAAGCAGCGGCATAGCTGCTTTGGGTTGTCTTCTGGACATCAGGGCAGCATCATAGCTGCCTCCTTGTAGTCCGCCATGGCCTATGCATGAGAGAGGAGGTTGAAGGAGGGAAGCCATAGCCATGGTGGACTTGTTGTTGTTGTTGTTGTGAGTTGAGTCAGCAGTAAGAGGGAACTTCGAATATTGATTTTGGTTCATCCATTCATTGTTATTATTATTATTGAGAGAAGAATAAGATTGGTGAAGTGAAGGAGGAGGAGGAAGGTGGAGAGAGAAGGGGGGAATTGTCATTGGTCTTGCAGGTGTACTTCTTCTTCTTCTTCTTCTTCTTCTTCTTCTTCTTCTTTACCTCTCCTCTTGTCTTTATCTCTTTGCAAGTGCTTTCATTTCTTTCGCAATTGGGTGGCGTTATCTTTCATTGTGAATTTGCACTTGGGAAATGACCAGGATCGTAAACGAGGGTCCTACTGATACCATAGCACAAATACGCACACCACACCACACTACACTTCCGGAGGTATCTTATCTGAGCAAGACCTAACTATGCTATCATTAAAACCGGCTATCAAACCACACAGTAGACACCGGAAACAATCATAATTCCTATTCAAAGTAATCCTATAGGACTGGACTGGACTGGACTGGACTGCCCCCGAATAGAACACAGGCCTGTGAGTCCAGTCCAGTCCAGGCCGATACCTCTGGACTGGACTGGACTGCCCCCGAATAGAACACAGGCCTGTGAGTCCAGTCCAGTCCAGGCCGATACCTCTGTCGGTACCAGCCAGTCCAGTCCAGTCCGTCAGTCCGCTGGGGTGTACCCTAGCCATTGTCTGTTTTTCGGGATCATTCTTCACTTGCACATTGTGTATTTTGGAGTACGTGCGTTGGAGTCTTGGGTGGGGAGCTGCGTTGTGCCATCTCGCTCCCCCCTTCTTCCTCCATCTCCATCTCAGCCCAGGCGGAGCACCACACCCGGTGGGTCCGCTACATTGGTATCGGAGCGGGAACGGTTCCCGCTCCCACCCACCACCCCGCACAGCAGCGAAAACAGCCCAACCCGATAGCAGGGTTTTTGGGGTGTTTTCAGGGCGTTTTCTGCGAAACAGACGGAAAAAAGCAGGGGCAGTAGGAGGTGACACGTGTCGGAAAAACAAGTGTGAGGCTTGTGCACACGCGCCAAGGCCAAGGGCGCCGCATGCGCCTGCGTGTACCACCCTCATAGCACACTGGCCACAGTCTATGCATGGCCTTGTAGCACGGCAACCTCGTGTTGAAGAGGTGCTGGCTATTTACACCGGCCAGCGAGGCAGCAACGGGAGAGGCTGGTATTTGCCCCCCACCTTCTCCCCGTGGCTGCTGCTGCCTGTCCACGTGCCCACCTGCAGTGCCACGTGGCACTTCGCTGTGGAGTGAAGACCCCCCTGGTTAGGGGGCTGCGCCACAACGTTATTATTATTTTTTTTTTACTCTCTCTCTCTACTGCTGCAGCAGCAGCTTTGCAGCAGCTCAAGATTTCCCCCTGACTAGGGGGCTGTGTGACTGTGGCAGTAGGGTGGCTGATCAAGATCTCAGCCAACCCTAGATCATCATCATCATCCATCAGGGTATGCTCACACAGCACACCCTGGATCTGCAGTGCTGCAACTAGGGGCTGATCAAGATCTCAGCCCCCCTACATCCTCCAGTTGGTTGGCTGCAGCGAAGGCCAGACCCTCCTGGTCTTGGTATACCTTGTGCCCTTGGAGACACCAAGGGCCAGGTGTCATCTCTCTCTCCCCTTTTCTTTCCCCCACCTTCCACTGCCTCCCTCCCCTCCTCTTTTTACCTTCCCCGCCCCACCTTTTCTCCCACTAACCACTATCTTACCCTCTTTTCTTCATTTCTTTTCTTTTCTCTCCTCCTCCTTTCCTCTTAGTTTCTTGATCACTCTCCATCTTTCCCCATCCTCTCTCTCCCATTCTCTCACCCTCCTCTCCCCCAACTGCCACCACATCATCCCCCCACCTTCCACTGCCATCTTTTTCCCTCTCCCACCTATTTCTTTCTTTTGCAATGAGCCCAGACGTGATGATACTCGTCAACATTACCAGTCCCTATGATTATCGATCTGCTGATGAAATGACAAACAATCGTAATATGTGTGATGATAGAATGAGGTGAGAATCATACACGGACGAAGGAGGAGAGAGGGAGAATAGACAAAGGAGAGAGAAGAAGACAACAGGCCACTTCTACTTCGGGTTCCTCCTCCTCCTCGCCACCTCATCAATCAATAGACTGAATACAATGTCTGAAGTTCCTCCTCAAGGTGCC